>CM060967.1:143161250-143361250 GCA_030765045.1 Tenodera sinensis | reverse complement strand
CCAGAAAGACAGACAGACGACCAGACAGACAGCCAGACAGCCAGAGGGACAGCCAGACAGCAAGCAGCCAGACAGCCAGACAGCCAGACAGACAGACAGCCAGACAGCCAGACAGACAGCCAGAGAGCCAGACAGCCAGCCAGACAGACAGCCAGACAGCCAGACAGACAGCCAGACAGCCAGACAGCCAGCCAGACAGCCAGAGAGCCAGACAGCCAGGCAGACAGCCAGCCAGACAGCCAGACAGACAGCCAGCCAGACAGACAGACAGCCAGACAGACAGACAGCCAGACAGCCAGACAGACAGCCAGACAGCAAGACAGACAGCCAGACAGCCAGACAGCCAGACATCCAGCCAGACAGCCAGACAGCCAGACAGACAGTCAGCCAGACAGACAGCCAGACAGACAGCCAGGCAGACAGACAGACAGACAGACAGAGAGCCAGACAGCCAGACAGCCACACAGACAGCCAGAAAGACAGCCTGACAGACAACCAGCCAGACAGACAGACAGGCAGCCAGACAGCCAGACAGACAGCCAGATAGCCAGAAAGCCAAACAGCCAGTCAGACAGCCAGACAGACAGACAGCCAGACAGCCAGACAGCCAGCCAGAGAGCCAGACAGCCAGCCAGACAACCAGCCAGACAGCCAGACAGACAGGCAGCCAGACAGCCAGCCAGACAGCCAGACAGCCAGCCAGACAGCCAGCCAGACAGCCAGACAGACAGCCAGACAGTCAGAAGGACAGCCAGAGAGCCAGAGAGCCAGACATACAGACAGACAGACAGCCAGACAGACAGCCAGAAAGCCAGACCGCCAGCCAGACAGCCAGACAGACAGCCAGACAGACAGCCAGACAGCCAGACAGACAGCCAGACAGTCAGACAGCCAGCCAGACAGCCAGACAGACAGCCAGACAGACAGCCAGACAGACAGCCAGACAGACAGACACACAGCCAGACAGCCAGAAGGACAGCCAGAGAGCCAGAGAGCCAGAGAGCCAGACAGTCAGACAACCAGACAGACAGCCAGACAGACAGCCATACAGCCAGACAGGCAGACAGACAGTCAGACAGCCAGACAGCGAGACAGCCAGCCAGACAGACAGCCAGACAGACAGACAGACAGCCAGACAGACAGCCAGACAGCCACACAGCCAGACAGCCAGACAGACAGCCAGACAGCCAGACAGACAGCCAGACAGCCAGCCAGACAGCCAGACAGGCAGCCAGACAGCCAGACAGACAGCCACACAGCCAGACAGCCAGACAGACAGACAGACAGCGAGACAGCCAGCCAGACAGAGAGCCAGACAGCCAGACAGACAGCCAGACAGTCAGACAAACAGCCAGACAGCCAGATCCAAGAAAGACAGCCACACAGACAGCCAGACAGCCAGACAGACAGCGAGACAGGCAGCCAGACAGCCAGGCAGACAGCCACACAGCCAGACAGCCAGACAGCCAGCCAGACAGCCAGACAGACAGACAGACAGACAGCCAGGCACCCAGACAGCCAGCCAGACAGCCAGACAGCAAGACAGCCAGACAGCAAGACAGCCAGCCAGACAGCCAGACAGCCAGACAGACAGCCAGACAGCCAGCCAGACAGCCAGACAGACAGCCAGAAAGACAGCCTGACAGACAGCCAGACAGACAGACAGACAGACAGGCAGACAGCCAAATAGGCAGCCAGACAGTAAGACAGCCAGACAGACAGCCAGGCAGACAGCCAGACAGACAGCCAGACAGCCAGACAGACAGCCAGACAGCCTGACAGCCAGACAGACAGCCAGCCAGACAGCCAGACAGCCAGACAGCCAGACAGCCAGCCAGACAGCCAGACAGCCAGACAGCCAGACAGACAGCCAGACAGACAGCCAGACAGCCAGACAGCCAGACAGCCAGCCAGACAGCCAGACAGCCAGACAGCCAGACAGCCAGCCAGACAGACAGACAGCCAGCCAGACAGCCAGACAGCCAGACTGCCAGACAGCCAGACAGACCGCCAGACAGCCAGACAGACAGCCAGCAAGCCAGACAGACAGACAGCCAGACAGACAGCCAGACAGCCAGCCAGACAGCCAGACTGCCAGACTGCCAGACAGCCAGATAGCCAGACAGACAGCCAGACAGCCAGACAGACAGCCAGACATCCAGACAGAGAGCCAGACAGTCAGACAGCCAGACAGACAGCCAGACAGCCAGGCAGCCATACAGCCAGACAGACATCCAGACAGCCAGACAGACAGCCAGACAGCCAGACAGCCAGCCAGACAGACAGCCAGACAGACAGCCAGACAGCCAGACAGACATCCAGACAGCCAGTCAGACAGCCAGACAGACAGACAGCCAGACAGACAGCCACACAGCCAGAAAGACAGCCAGACAGCCAGACAGCCAGAGAGACAGCCAGACACCAAGCAGCCAGACAGACAGACAACCAGACAGACAGACAAACACCCAGACAGCCAGAAAGCCAGACAGCCAGACAGACAGACAGACAGACAGCCAGACAGACAGCCAGAGAGCCAGACAGCCAGCAAGACAGCCAGACAGCCAGCCAGACAGCCAGACAGACAGCCATACAGACAGACAGCCAGACAGACAGCCAGACAGACAGCCAGAGAGCCAGACAGGCAGACAGCCAGACAACCAGACAGACAGCCAGACAGACAGCCAGACAGACAGCCAGACAGCCAGACAGACAGCCAGACAGACAGCCAGACAGCCAGACAGACAGCCAGACAGACAGCCAGACAGACAGACAGCCAGACACACAGCCAGACAGACAGCCAGACAGCCAGACAGGCAGCCAGACAGACAGCCAGACAGACAGCCAGACAGACAGCCAGACAGACAGACAGCCAGACAGCCAGACAGACAGCCAGAGAGCCAGACAGCCAGACAGCCAGGCAACCAGCCAGACAGACAGCCAGACAGCCAGACAGACAGCCAGACAGCCAGACAGCCAGACAGCCAGACAGACAGCCAGACAGACTGCCAGACAGACAGCCAGACAGACAACCAGACAGTCAGACAGCCAGACAGACAGACAGCCAGACAGACAGCCAGACAGCCAGCCAGCCAGCCAGACAGACAGACAGCCAGACAGACAGACAGACAGCCAGACAGACAGCCAGACAGCCAGAACCAGACAGCCAGCCAGACAGACAGCCAGAAAGCCAGACTGCCAGACAGACAGCCAGACAGCGAGACAGCCAGCCAGACAGACAGCCAGACAGCCAGACAGAATGCCAGACAGACAGCCAGACAGCCACACAGCCAGACAGCCATACAGACAGCCAGACAGCCAGCCAGCCAGACAGACAGCCAGACAGCCAGACAGCCAGCCAGACAGCCAGACAGGAAGCCAGACAGCCAGACAGACAGCCACACAGCCAGACAGCCAGACAGCCAGCGAGACAGACAGACAGCCAGAGACGAGACAGCCAGCCAGACAGACAGCCAGACAGCCAGACAGACAGCCGGACAGCCAGACAGACAGCCTGACAGACAGCCAGACAGCCAGATAGCCACACAGCCAGACAGCCAGACAGTCAGCCAGACAGACAGCCAGACAGCCAGACAGGAAGCGAGACAGCCAGACAGCCAGACAGACAGCCACACAGCCAGACAGCCAGCCAGACAGCCAGACAGACAGACAGACAGCCAGGCACCCAGACAGCCAGACAGCCAGACAGCAAGACAGCCAGACAGCAAGACAGCCAGCCAGACAGCCAGACAGCCAGACAGCCAGCCAGACAGCCAGACAGACAGCCAGACAGCCAGACAGCCAGCTAGGCAGCCAGAAAGACAGCCTGACAGACAGCCTGACAGACAGCCAGACAGACAGACAGGCAGACAGCCAAACAGACAGCCAGACAACAAGACAGCCAGACAGACAGCCAGGCAGACAGCCAGACAGCCAGACAGCCAGCCAGACAGACAGCCAGACAGCCTGACAGCCAGACAGACAGACAGCCAGCCAGACAGCCAGACAGCCAGACAGCCAGACAGACAGACAGACAGACAGCCAGACAGACAGCCAGACAGCCAGCCAGACAGCCAGACAGCCAGCCAGAGAGCCAGACAGCCAGACAGCCAGCCAGACAGACAGACAGCCAGACAGACAGACTGACAGCCAGACTGCCAGACAGCCAGACAGACAGCCAGACAGCAAGCCAGACAGACAGACAGCCAGACAGACAGACATACAGCCAGACAGCCAGCCAGACAGCCAGACAACCAGACTGCCAGACAGCCAGCTAGCCAGACAGCCAGACAGACAGCCAGACAGACAGCCAGACAGACATCCAGACAGCCAGACAGACAGCCAGACAGTCAGACAGCCAGACAGGCAGCCAGACAGCGAGACAGACAGCCAGACAGACAGCCAGACAGCCAGCCAGACAGACAGCCAGACAGACAGCCAGACAGACAGCCAGACAGCCAGACAGACAGCCAGACAGACAGCCAGACAGCCAGAAAGACAGCCAGACAGCCAGACAGACAGCCAGACACCAAGCAGCCAGACAGACAGACAGCCAGACAGACAGACAAACACCCAGACAGCCAGAAAGCCAGACAGCCAGACAGACAGCCAGACAGACAGACAGCCAGACAGCCAGACAGACAGCCAGAGAGCCAGACAGCCAGACAGCCAGACATACAGCCAGACAGCCAGCCAGACAGCCAGACAGAGAGACAGCCTGACAGACAGCCAGACAGACAGCCAGACAGACAGACAGACAGCCAGACAGACAGCCAGACAGACAGACAGCAAGACAGACAGCCAGAGAGCCAGACAGGCAGACAGCCAGACAACCAGACAGACAGCCAGACAGACAGCCAGACAGACAGCCAGACAGCCAAACAGACAGACAGCCAGACAGCCAGACAGCCAGACAGCCAGATAGCCAGACAGCCAGACAGACAGTCAGACAGCCAGACAGCCAGACGGCCAGACAGCCAGACAGCCAGACAGACAGCCAGACAGCCAGACAGACAGCCAGACAGCCAGCCAGCCAGACAGCCAGACAGCCAGACAGTCAGCCAGCCAGACAGCCAGACAGCCAGCCAGACCGCCAGACAGACAGACAGCCAGCCAGACAGACAGCCAGACAGACAGCCAGACAGCCAGACAGTCAGACAGACAGCCTGACAGCAAGACAGCCAGCCAGACAGCCAGACAGACAGCCAGACAGCCTAAAAGCCAGCCAGACAGCCAGACAGACAGCCAGACAGCCAGACAGCCAGACTGACAGCCAGCCAGGCACCCAGACAGCCAGACAGCCAGAGAGCGAGACAGCCAGACAGCCAGACAGCCAGACAGCCAGCCAGACAGCCAGACAGCCAGACAGACAGCCAGACAGCCAGCCAGACAGCCAGAGAGCCAGACAGCCAGACAGCCAGACAGACAGCCAGACAGCCAGACAGCCAGACAGACAGCCAGACAGCAAGACAGACAGCCAGACAGACAGCCAGACAGCCAGACAGACAGCCAGACAGCCAGACAGACAGCCAGACAGACAGACACACAGCCAGACAGCCAGAAGGACAGCCAGAGAGCCAGACAGCCAGACAACCAGACAGACAGCCAGACGGACAGCCAGACAGACAGCCAGACAGCCAGCCAGATAGACAGCCAGACAGCCAGCAAGACAGCCAGCCAGACAGCCAGACAGACAGCCAGACAGCCAGACAGCCAGCAAGACAGCCAGACAGCCACACAGCCAGACAGCCACACAGCCAGCCAGACAGCCAGACAGTCAGACAGCCAGACAGCCAGCCAGACAGCCAGACAGCCAGCCAGACAGCCAGACAGACAGCCAGCCAGACAGCCAGACAGACAGCCAGCCAGACAGCCAGACAGACAGCCAGACAGACCGCCAGACAGCCAGATAGCCAGCCAGGCAGACAGCCAGACAGACAGCCAGACAGACAGCCAGACAGACAGCCAGACAGATACACACAGCCAGACAGCCAAACAGACAGCCAGAGAACCAGACAACCAGACAGACAGACAGCCAGACAGACAGCCAGACTGACAGCCAGACAGACAGCCAGACAGACAGCCATACAGCCAGACAGACAGCCAGACAGACGGCCAGACAGCCAGACAGACAGCCAGACAGTGAGACAGCGAGACAGACAGCCAGAGCCAGCCAGACAGCCAGACAGACAGCCAGACAGCCAGACAGCCACACAGCCAGACTTCCAGACAAACAGCGAGACAGCCAGACAGACAGCCAGCCAGACAGCCAGACAGCCAGACAGCCAGACAGACAGCCAGACAGCCAGACAGCCAGCCAGACAGCCAGACAGCCTGACAGCCAGACAGCCAGCCAGACAGCCAGACAGCCAGACAGCAAGACAGCCAGACAGCAAGACAGCCAGCCAGACAGCTAGACAACCAGACAGCCAGCCAGACAGCCAGAGAGCCAGACAGACAGCCAGACAGCCAGACAGACAGACAGACAGACAGGCAGACAGCCAGACAGACAGCCAGACAGCAAGACAGCCAGACAGACAGCCAGGCAGACAGCCAGACAGCCAGACAGCCAGACAGACAGCCAGACAGCCAGACAGACAGCCAGACAGCCTGACAGCCAGACAGACAGCCAGCCAGACAGCCAGCCAGCCAGACAGCCAGACAGCCAGACAGACAGCCAGACAGCCAGACAGCCAGACAGACAGACAGCCAGACAGACAGCCAGACAGCCAGCCAGACTGCCAGACAGCCAGCCAGACAGCCAGACAGCCTAACAGCCAGCCAGACAGACAGACAGCCAGCCAGACAGACAGACAGCCAGACTGCCAGACAGCCAGACAGACAGCCAGACAGCAAGCCAGACAGACAGACAGCCAGACAGACATACAGCCAGACAGCCAGACAGTCAGCCAGACAGCCAGACAACCAGACTGCCAGACAGCCAGATAGCCAGACAGCCAGACAGACAAACAGACAGACAGCCAGACAGACAGCCACAAACCAGACAGACAGCCAGACAGTCAGACAGCCAGACAGCCAGACAGACAGACAAACACCCAGACAGCCAGAAAGCCAGACAGCCAGACAGACAGACAAACACCCAGACAGCCAGAAAGCCAGACAGCCAGCCAGACAGACAGCCAGACAGACAGACAGCCAGAGAGCCAGACAGCCAGACAGCCAGACAGACAGCCAGAGAGCCAGCCAGACAGCCAGACAGAGAGACAGCCAGACAGAGAGACAGCCAGACAGACAGCCAGACAGACAGCCAGACAGACAGACAGCCAGACAGACAGACAGACAGCCAGACAGACAGCCAGAGAGCCAGACAGGCAGACAGCCAGACAGACAGCCAGACAGACAGCCAGACAGACAGCCAGACAGCCAGACAGACAGACAGCCAGGCAGCCAGACAGCCAGACAGCCAGCCAGACAGACAGACAGCCAGAGAGCCAGACAGCCAGACAGCCAGCCAGACAGACAGCCAGACAGACAGACAGCCAGAGAGCCAGACAGCCAGACAGCCAGACAGACAGCCAGACAGCCAGCCAGACAGCCAGACAGAGAGACAGCCAGACAGAGAGACAGCCAGACAGACAGCCAGACAGACAGACAGCCAGACAGACAGACAGCCAGACAGACAGACAGACAGCCAGACAGACAGCCAGAGAGCCAGACAGGCAGACAGTCAGACAGACAGCCAGACAGACAGCCAGACAGACAGCCAGACAGCCAGACAGACAGACAGCCAGGCAGCCAGACAGCCAGACAGCCAGCTAGCCAACAGCCAGAATGACAGTCAGACAGCCAGACAGCCAGACAGCCAGACAGACAGCCAGACAGCCAGACAGCCAGCCAGACAGCCAGACAGCCAGCCAGACAGCCAGACAGAGAGACAGCCAGACAGCCAGACAGACGGACAGCCAAACAGACAGCCAGACAGACAGCCAGACAGCCAGCCAGACAGCCAGACAGACAGCCAGAAAGACAGCCTGACAGACAGCCAGACAGACAGACAGACAGGCAGACAGCCAAACAGACAGCCAGACAGCAAGACAGCCAGACAGACAGCCAGGCAGACAGCCAGACAGCCAGACAGCCAGACAGACAGACAGCCAGCCAGACAGACAGCCAGACAGCCTGACAGCCAGACAGACAGACAGACAGCCAGAGAGCCAGACAGCCAGACAGCCAGACAGACAGCCAGACAGCCAGACAGACAGCCAGACAGCCAGACAGCCAGACAGACAGACAGCCAGACAGACAGCCAGACAGCCAGACAGCCAGACAGCCAGACAGCCAGACAGCCAGCCAGACAGACAGACAGCCAGCCAGACAGACAGACAGCCAGACTGCCAGACAGCCAGACAGACAGCCAGACAGCAAGCCAGACAGACAGACAGCCAGACAGACAGACATACAGCCAGACAGCCAGACAGCCAGCCAGACAGCCAGACAACCAGACTGCCAGACAGCCAGATAGCCAGACAGCCAGACAGACAGCCAGACAGACAGCCAGACAGACAGCCAGACAGCCAGACAGACAGCCAGACAGTCAGACAGCCAGACAGACAGCCAGACAGCGAGACAGACAGCCAGACAGACAGCCAGACAGCCAGCCAGACAGACAGCCAGACAGACAGTCAGACAGACAGCCAGACAGCCAGACAGACAGCCAGACAGCAAGCCAGACAGACAGACAGCCAGACAGACATACAGCCAGACAGCCAGACAGTCAGCCAGACAGCCAGACAACCAGACTGCCAGACAGCCAGATAGCCAGACAGCCAGACAGACAAACAGACAGACAGCCAGACAGACAGCCACACAGCCAGACAGACAGCCAGACAGTCAGACAGCCAGACAGTCAGCCAGACAGCGAGACAGACAGCCAGACAGACAGCCAGACAGCCAGCCAGCCAGACAGACAGCCAGACAGACAGACAGCCAGACAGCCAGACAGACAGCCAGACAGACAGCCAGACAGCCAGACAGACAGACAAACACCCAGACAGCCAGAAAGCCAGACAGCCAGCCAGACAGACAGCCAGACAGACAGACAGCCAGAGAGCCAGACAGCCAGACAGCCAGACAGACAGCCAGACAGCCAGCCAGACAGCCAGCCAGACAGCCAGACAGAGAGACAGCCAGACAGAGAGACAGCCAGACAGACAGCCAGACAGACAGACAGCCAGACAGACAGACAGCCAGACAGACAGACAGACAGACAGCCAGACAGACAGCCAGAGAGCCAGACAGGCAGACAGCCAGACAACCAGACAGACAGCCAGACAGACAGCCAGACAGACAGCCAGACAGCCAGACAGACAGACAGCCAGGCAGCCAGACAGCCAGACAGCCAGCTAGCCAACAGCCAGAATGACAGTCAGACAGCCAGACAGCCAGACAGCCAGACAGACAGCCAGACAGCCAGACAGCCAGCCAGACAGCCAGACAGCCAGCCAGACAGCCAGACAGCGAGACAGCCAGACAGCCAGACAGACGGACAGCCAAACAGACAGCCAGACAGACAGCCAGACAGCCAGCCAGACAGCCAGACAGACAGCCAGAAAGACAGCCTGACAGACAGCCAGACAGACAGAGAGCCAGACAGCCAGACAGACAGCCAGACAGCCAGAAAGCCAGACAGCCAGCCAGACAGCCAGACAGACAGCCAGACAGCCAGACAGCCACACAGCCAGACTTCCAGACAAACAGCGAGACAGCCAGCCAGACAGACAGCCAGACAGACAGCCAGCCAGACAGACAGCCAGAGAGCCCGACAGCCAGACAGACAGACAGCCAGACAGCCAGACAGCCAGATGTACAGCCAGAGCGCCAGACAGCCAGACAGCCAGCCAGGCACCCAGACAGCCAGACGGCCAGAGAGCGAGACAGCCAGCCAGACAGACAGCCAGACAGACAGCCAGACAGACAGCCAGAAAGACAGGCTGACAGACAGCCAGCCAGACAGACAGCCAGACCGCCAGACAGCCAAACAGACAGCCAGACAGCCAGACAGACAGCCAGGCAGACAGCCAGACAGACCGCCAGACAGCCAGACAGACAGCCAGACAGCCAGACAGACAGCCAGACAGCCTGACAGCCAGACAGCCAGCCAGACAGCCAGACAGCCAGACAGAGAGCCAGACAGCCAGACAGCCAGACAGACAGCCAGACAGCCAGACAGACAGCCAGACAGACAGACAGCCAGACAGCCAGACAGCCAGACAGCCAGCCAGACAGCCAGACAGACAGCCAGACAGCCAGACAGACAGCCAGACAGACAGCCAGACAGACAGCCAGACAGCCAGACAGCCAGAGAGACAGCCAGACAGCAAACAGCCAGACAGACAGACAGACAGACAGCCAGACAGACAGACAGCCAGACAGCCAGAAAGCCAGACAGCCAGCCAGACAGACAGCCAGACAGCCAGACAGACAGACAGCCAGACAGCCAGACAGACAGCCAGAGATCCAGACAGCCAGACAGACAGCCAGACAGCCAGACAGTCAGACATTCAGACAGACAGCCAGACAGCCAGACAGACAGCCAGACAGACAGGCAGACAGATAGCCAGACAGACAGACAGACAGACAGACAGACACACAGCCAGACAGCCAGAAGGACAGCCAGAGAGCCAGACAGCCAGACAACCAGACAGTCAGACAGACAGCCAGTCAGACATCCAGACAGCCCTACAGCCAGACAGACAGTCAGACAGCCAGACAGACAGACAGCCAGACAGCCAGACAAACAGCCAGACAGCCAGACAGACAGCCAGACAGCCAGCCAAACAGACAGCCAGACAGCCAGACAGACAGCCAGACAGACAGACAGCCAGACAGCGAGACAGCCAGACAGCCAGACAGACAGCAAGGCAGACAGCCAGACAGACAGCCAGACAGCCAGCCAGATAGACAGCCAGACAGCCAGACAGACAGCCAGACAGCCAGCCAGACAGCCAGCCAGACAGCCAGAAAGCCAGACAGACAGCCAGACAGACAGACACACAGCCAGACAGCCAGAAGGACAGCCAGGGAGCCAGACAGCCAGACAACCAGACAGACAGCCAGACAGACAGCCAGACAGACAGCCAGACAGACAGCCAGACAGACAGCCAGACAGCCAGACAGACAGCCAGAGAGCCAGACAGCCAGCGAGACAGCCAGACAGAATGCCAGACAGACAGACAGCCAGACAGACAGACAGACAGCCAGACAGACAGCCAGAGAGCCAGACAGGCACACAGCCAGACAACCAGACAGACAGCCAGACAGACAGCCAGACAGACAGACAGCCAGAATACAGACAGCCAGACAGCCAGCCAGACAGACAGACAGCCAGACAGACAGACAGACAGCCAGACACACAGCCAGACAGACAGCCAGACAGACAGCCAGACAGCCAGACAGACAGCCAGACAGACAGCCAGACAGACAGACAGCCAGAGAGCCATACAGCCAGACAGCCAATCAACCAGCCAGACAGACAGCCAGACAGCCAGATAGACAGCCAGACAGCCAGACAGCCAGACAGACAGCCAGACAGACTGCCAGACAGACAGCCAGACAGACAACCAGACAGCCAGACAGCCAGACAGACAGACAGCCAGACAGCCAGCCAGCCAGCCAGCCAGCCAGACAGACAGACAGCCATACAGACAGACAGACAGCCAGACAGACAGCCAGACAGCCAGAACCAGACAGCCAGCCAGACAGACAGCCAGACAGCCAGACAGCCAGACAGCCAGACAGACAGCCAGACAGCGAGACAGAATGCCAGACAGACAGCCAGACAGCCACACAGCCAGACAGCCATACAGACAGCCAGACAGCCAGCCAGACAGACAGCCAGACAGCCACACAGACAGCCAGACAGCCAGACAGCCAGCCAGACAGCCAGACAGGCAGCCAGACAGCCAGACAGACAGCCACACAGCCAGACAGACAACCGGACAGCCAGACAGACAGCCAGACAGACAGCCAGACAGACAGCCAGACAGACAGACAGCCAGACAGCCAGCGAGACAGACAGACAGCCAGAGACGAGACAGCCAGCCAGACAGACAGCCAGACAGCCAGACAGACAGCCGGACAGCCAGACAGACAGCCAGACAGACAGCCAGACAGACAGCCAGACAGCCAGACAGCCACACAGCCAGACAGCCAGACAGACAGCCAGACAGACAGCCAGACAGCCAGACAGCCAGACAGACAGCCAGACAGCCAGACAGGAAGCGAGACAGCCAGACAGCCAGACAGACAGCCACACAGCCAGACAGCCAGCCAGCCAGACAGACAGACAGACAGACAGGCACCCAGACAGCCAGACAGCCAGACAGCAAGAGAGCCAAACAGCAAGACAGCCAGCCAGACAGCTAGACAGCCAGACAGCCAGCCAGACAGCCAGCCAGACAGCCAGACAGCCAGACAGACAGCCAGACAGCCAGCTAGACAGCCAGAAAGACAGCCTGACAGACAGCCAGACAGACAGACAGACAGGCAGACAGCCAAACAGACAGCCAGACAGCAAGACAGCCAGACAGACAGCCAGGCAGACAGCCAGACAGCCAGACAGCCAGACAGACAGCCAGCCAGACAGACAGCCAGACAGCCTGAAAGCCAGACAGACAGACAGACAGCCAGACAGCCAGACAGAAGGCCAGACAGCCAGACAGCCAGACAGACAGACAGCCAGACAGACAGCCAGACAGCCAGACAGCCAGCCAGACAGACAGACAGCCAGCCAGACAGACAGACAGACAGCCAGACTGCCAGACAGCCAGACAGACAGCCAGACAGCAAGCCAGAGAGACAGACAGCCAGACAGACAGACATACAGCCAGACAGCCAGACAGCCAGCCAGACAGCCAGACAACCAGACTGCCAGACAGCCAGATAGCCAGACAGCCAGACAGACAGCCAGACAGACAGCCAGACAGACAGCCAGACAGCCAGACAGACAGCCAGACAGTCAGACAGCCAGACAGACAGCCAGACAGCGAGACAGACAGCCAGACAGACAGCCAGACAGCCAGCCAGACAGACAGCCAGACAGACAGTCAGACAGACAGCCAGACAGCCAGACAGACAGCCAGACAGACAGCCAGACAGACAGCCAGACAGCCAGAAAGACAGCCAGACACCAAGCAGCCAGACAGACAGCCAGACAGACAGACAAACACCCAGACAGCCAGACAGCCAGACAGCCAGCCAGACAGACAGCCAGACAGACAGACAGCCAGACAGACAGCCAGAGAGCCAGACAGCCAGACATACAGCCAGACAGCCAGCCAGACAGCAAGACAGAGAGACAGCCAGACAGACAGCCAGACAGACAGCCAGACAGACAGACAGATAGACAGCGAGACAGACAGACAGACAGAGAGACAGCCAGGAGCCAGACAGGCAGACAGCCAGCCAACCAGACAGACAGCCAGACAGACAGCCAGACAGTCAGACAGCCAGACAGACAGCCAGACAGCGAGACAGACAGCCAGACAGACAGCCAGACAGCCAGCCAGACAGACAGCCAGACAGACAGCCAGACAGCCAGACAGACAGCCAGACAGACAGCCAGACAGACAGCCAGACAGCCAGAAAGACAGCCAGACACCAAGCAGCCAGACAGACAGACAGCCAGACAGACAGACAGACAGCCAGACAGCCAGACAGGCAGACAGACAGCCAGACAGCCAGACAGCCAGACAGCCAGACAGCCAGACAGCCACACAACCAGACAGCCAGACAGCCAGACACACAGCCAGACAGCCAGACAGACAGCCAGACAGCCAGACAGCCAGTCAGACAGCCAGACAGACAGCCAGACAGCGAGACAGCCAGACAGCCAGACAGACAGCCAGACAGCCAGACAGACAGACAGCCAGACAGCCATCCAGCCAGACAGCCAGAAAGACAGCCTGACAGACAGCCAGCCAGGCAGACAGACAGCCAGACAGCCACATAAACAGCCAGACAGCCAGATAGCCACATAGACAGCCAGACAGCCAGATAGACAGCCAGACAGCCAGACAGACAGCCAGCCAGACAGCCAGACAGCCGACAGACAGCCATTGAGCCAGACAGCCAGACAGACAGCCAGACAGACAGCCAGACAGCCAGACAGACAGACAGCCAGACAGCCTGACAGCCAGCCAGACAGCCAGATAGACGGCCAGACAGCCAGACAGCCAGACAGCCAGACTGACAGCCAGCCAGGCACCCAGACAGCCAGACAGCCAGAGAGCGAGACAGCCAGACAGCCAGACAGCCAGACAGCCAGCCAGACAGCCAGACAGCCAGACAGACAGCCAGCCAGACAGCCAGAGAGCCAGACAGCCAGACAGACAGCCAGACAGCCAGACAGCCAGACAGACAGCCAGACAGCAAGACAGACAGCCAGACAGCCAGCCAGACAGCCAGACAGCCAGACAGACAGCCAGACAGACAGACACACAGCCAGACAGCCAGAAGGACAGCCAGAGAGCCAGACAGCCAGACAACCAGACAGACAGCCAGACAGACAGCCAGACAGACAGCCAGACAGCCCGACAGCCAGACAGACAGTCAGACAGCCAGACAGACAGACAGACAGTCAGACAGCCAGACAGACAGACAGCCACACAGCCAGACAAACAGCCAGACAGCCAGACAGACAGCCAGACAGACAGCCAGACAGACAGCTAGACAGACAGCCAGACAGACAGCCAGACAGCCAGACAGCCACACAGCCAGACAGCCAGACAGACAGCCAGACAGCCAGCCAGATAGACAGCCAGACAGCCAGCCAGACAGCCAGACATACAGCCAGACAGCCAGCAAGACTGCCAGAAAGCCACACAGCCAGACAGCCACACAGCCAGCCAGACAGCCAGACAGTCAGACCGCCAGACAGCCAGCCAGACAGCCAGACAGCCAGCCAGACAGCCAGACAGACAGCCAGCCAGACAGCCAGACAGACAGCCAGCCAGACAGCCAGCCAGGCAGACAGCCAGACAGACAGCCAGACAGACAGCCAGACAGACAGCCAGACAGATACACACAGCCAGACAGCCAGACAGACAGCCAGAGAGCCAGACAGCTAGACAGCCAGACAGACAGACAGCCAGACAGACAGCCAGACAGACAGCCAGACAGACAGCCAGCCAGACAGCCAGACAGACAGCCAGACAGCCAGACAGACAGCCAGACAGCCAGACAGACAGACAGACAGCCAGACAGACGGCCAGACAGCCAGACAGACAGCCAGACTTTGAGACAGCGAGACAGACAGCCAGAGCCAGCCAGACAGCCAGACAGACAGCCAGACAGCCAGACAGCCACACAGCCAGACTTCCAGACAAACAGCGAGACAGCCAGACAGCCACACAGCCAGACAGCCAGACAGGCAGCCAGACAGCCAGACAGCCAGACAGCCAGACAGCCAGACAGCCAGACAGACAGCCAGACAGCCAGACAGCCAGACAGCCAGCCAGGCACCCAGACAGCCAGACGGCCAGAGAGCGAGACAGCCAGCCAGACAGACAGCCAGACAGACAGCCAGAAAGACAGGCTGACAGACAGCCAGCCAGACAGACAGACAGACCGCCAGACAGCCAAACAGACAGCCAGACAGCCACACAGACAGCCAAACAGACAGCCAGACAGCCAGACAGACAGCCAGGCAGACAGCCAGACAGCCAGACAGCCAGACAGACAGCCAGACAGCCAGACAGACAGCCAGACAGACAGACAGCCAGACAGCCAGACAGACAGCCAGACAGCCAGACAGCCAGACAGCCAGACAGCCACACAGACAGCCAGACAGCCAGACAGACAGCCAGACAGACAGACAGACAGCCAGACAGCCAGACAGCCAGACAGCCAGCCAGACAGCCAGACAGCCAGCCAGACAGCCAGCCAGACAGCCAGACAGACAGCCAGACAGACAGCCAGACAGCCAGACAGCCAGAGAGACAGCCAGACAGCAAGCAGCCAGACAGACAGACAGACAGCCAGACAGACAGACAGCCAGACAGCCAGACAGCCAGAAAGCCAGACAGCCTGACAGACAGCCAGACAGACAAACAGCCAGACAGCCAGACAGACAGCCAGAGAGCCAGACAGCCAGACAGACAGACAGCCAGACAGCCAGACAGTCAGACAGCCAGCCAGACAGCCAGACAGCCAGACAGCCAGACAGAAAGCCAGACAGCCAGACAGCCAGACAGCCAGCCAGACAGCCAGACAGCCAGACAGCCAGACAGCCAGCCAGGCACCCAGACAGCCAGGCGGCCAGAGAGCGAGATAGCCAGCCAGACAGACAGCCAGACAGACAGCCAGAAAGACAGGCTGACAGACAGCCAGCCAGACAGACAGACAGACCGCCAGACAGCCAAACAGACAGCCAGACAGCCACACAGACAGCCAAACAGGCAGCCAGACAGCCAGACAGACAGCCAGGCAGACAGCCAGACAGCCAGACAGCCAGACAGACAGCCAGACAGCCAGACAGACAGCCAGACAGACAGACTGCCAGACAGCCAGACAGACAGCCAGACAGCCAGACAGCCAGCCAGACAGCCAGACAGCCAGACAGCCAGCCAGACAGACAGCCAGCCAGACAGACAGACAGACAGCCAGACTGCCAGACAGCCAGACAGACAGCCAGACAGCAAGCCAGAGAGACAGACAGCCAGACAGACAGACATACAGCCAGACAGCCAGACAGCCAGCCAGACAGCCAGACAACCAGACTGCCAGACAGCCAGGTAGCCAGACAGCCAGACAGACAGCCAGACAGACAGCCAGACAGACAGCCAGACAGCCAGACAGACAGCCAGACAGTCAGACAGCCAGACAGACAGCCAGACAGCGAGACAGACAGCCAGACAGACAGCCAGACAGCCAGCCAGACAGACAGCCAGACAGACAGTCAGACAGACAGCCAGACAGCCAGACAGACAGCCAGACAGACAGCCAGACAGACAGCCAGACAGCCAGAAAGACAGCCAGACACCAAGCAGCCAGACAGACAGCCAGACACCAGACAAACACCCAGACAGCCAGACAGCCAGACAGCCAGCCAGACAGACAGCCAGACAGACAGACAGCCAGACAGACAGCCAGAGAGCCAGACAGCCAGACATACAGCCAGACAGCCAGCCAGA
Source organism: Tenodera sinensis (assembly GCA_030765045.1). Classification (NCBI taxonomy): domain Eukaryota; kingdom Metazoa; phylum Arthropoda; class Insecta; order Mantodea; family Mantidae; genus Tenodera; species Tenodera sinensis. The sequence continues at coordinate 143,344,103 of CM060967.1, read as the reverse complement.
CAGCAAGACAGAGAGACAGCCAGACAGACAGCCAGACAGACAGCCAGACAGACAGACAGATAGACAGCGAGACAGACAGACAGAGAGACAGCCAGGAGCCAGACAGGCAGACAGACAGCCAGCCAGACAGCGAGACAGACAGCCAGACAGACAGCCAGACAGCCAGCCAGACAGACAGCCAGACAGACAGCCAGACAGCCAGACAGACAGCCAGACAGACAGCCAGACAGCCAGACAGCCAGACAGACAGCCAGACAGCCAGACAGCCAGACAGCCAGACAGACAGCCAGACAGACTGCCAGACAGACAGCCAGACAGCCAAACAGACAGACAGCCAGACACACAGCCAGACAGACAGCCAGACAGCCAGACAGACAGCCAGACAGACAGCCAGACAGACAGCCAGATAGACAGACAGATAGCCAGACAGCCAGACAGACAGCCAGAGAGCCAGACAGCCAGACAGCCAGGCAACCAGCCAGACAGACAGCCAGACAGCCAGACAGACAGCCAGACAGCCAGACAGCCAGACAGACAGCCAGACAGCCAGACAGACAGACAGCCAGACAGCCAGATGTACAGCCAGACAGCCAGACAGCCAGACAGACAGCCAGACAGCCAGACAGACAGCCAGAGAGCCAGACAGCCAGACAGACAGCCAGAGAGCCAGACAGCCAGACAGACAGCCAGACAGCCAGACAGACAGCCAGACAGACAGCCAGACAGACAGGCAGACAGCCAGACAGACAGCCAGCCAGACAGACAGACAGCCAGACAGACAGCCAGAGAGCCAGACAGGCAGACAGCCAGACAACCAGACAGACAGACAGCCAGACAGACAGCCAGACAGACAGCCAGACAACCAGACAGGCAGACAGACAGCCAGACAGCCAGACAGCCAGACAGCCAGACAGCCAGACAGCCAGACAGCCAGACAGCCAGACAGCCACACAACCAGACAGCCAGACAGCCAGACAGACAGCCAGACAGACAGCCAGACAGCCAGACAGCCAGTCAGACAGCCAGACAGACAGCCAGACAGCGAGACAGCCAGACAGACAGCCAGACAGCCAGACAGACAGACAGCCAGACAGCCAGCCAGCCAGACAGCCAGAAAGACAGCCTGACAGACAGCCAGCCAGGCAGACAGACAGCCAGACAGCCACATAGACAGCCAGACAGCCAGATAGCCACATAGACAGCCAGACAGCCAGATAGACAGCCAGACAGCCAGACAGACAGCCAGCCAGACAGCCAGACAGCCGACAGACAGCCATTGAGCCAGACAGCCAGACAGACAGCCAGACAGCCAGACAGACAGACAGCCAGACAGCCTGACAGCCAGCCAGACAGCCAGACAGACGGCCAGACAGCCAGACAGCCAGACAGCCAGACTGACAACCAGCCAGGCACCCAGACAGCCAGACAGCCAGAGAGCGAGACAGCCAGACAGCCAGACAGCCAGACAGCCAGCCAGACAGCCAGACAGCCAGACAGACAGCCAGACAGCCAGCCAGACAGCCAGAGAGCCAGACAGCCAGACAGCCAGACAGACAGCCAGACAGCCAGACAGCCAGACAGACAGCCAGACAGCAAGACAGACAGCCAGACAGACAGACAGCCAGACAGCCAGACACACAGCCAGACAGACAGACACACAGCCAGACAGCCAGAAGGACAGCCAGAGAGCCAGACAGCCAGACAACCAGACAGACAGCCAGACAGACAGCCAGACAGACAGCCAGACAGCCCGACAGCCAGACAGACAGTCAGACAGCCAGACAGACAGACAGCCAGACAGCCAGACAAACAGCCAGATAGCCAGACAGACAGCCAGACAGACAGCCAGACAGACAGCCAGACAGCCAGACAGACAGACAGCCAGACAGCCAGACAGCCAGACAGCGAGACAGCCAGACAGACAGCCAGACAGACAGCTAGACAGACAGCCAGACAGACAGCCAGACAGCCAGACAGCCACACAGCCAGACAGCCAGACAGACAGCCAGACAGCCAGCCAGATAGACAGCCAGACAGCCAGCCAGACAGCCAGACAGACAGCCAGACAGCCAGACAGCCAGCAAGACAGCCAGAAAGCCACACAGCCAGACAGCCACACAGCCAGCCAGACAGCCAGACAGTCAGACTGCCAGACAGCCAGCCAGACAGCCAGACAGCCAGCCAGACAGCCAGACAGACAGCCAGCCAGACAGCCAGACAGACAGCCAGCCAGACAGCCAGACAGACAGACAGCCAGACAGACAGCCAGACAGCCAGACAGCCAGCCAGGCAGACAGCCAGACAGACAGCCAGACAGACAGTCAGACAGACAGCCACACAGATACACACAGCCAGACAGCCAGGCAGACAGCCAGAGAGCCAGACAGCCAGACAGCCAGACAGACAGACAGCCAGACAGACAGCCAGACAGACAGCCAGACAGACAGCCAGACAGACAGCCAGACAGACAGCCAGACAGCCAGACAGACAGCCAGACAGCCAGACAGACAGCCAGACAGCCAGACAGACGGCCAGACAGGCAGACAGACAGCCAGACAGTGAGACAGCGAGACAGACAGCCAGAGCCAGCCAGACAGCCAGACAGACAGCCAGACAGCCAGACAGCCACACAGCCAGACTTCCAGACAAACAGCGAGACAGCCAGACAGCCACACAGCCAGACAGCCAGACAGGCAGCCAGACAGCCAGACAGCCAGACAGCCAGACAGACAGCCAGACAGCCAGACAGCCAGACAGCCAGCCAGGCACCCAGACAGCCAGGCGGCCAGAGAGCGAGACAGCCAGCCAGACAGACAGCAAGACAGACAGCCAGAAAGACAGGCTGACAGACAGCCAGCCAGACAGACAGACAGACCGCCAGACAGCCAAACAGACAGCCAGACAGCCACACAGACAGCCAAACAGACAGCCAGACAGCCAGACAGACAGCCAGGCTGACAGCCAGACAGCCAGACAGCCAGACAGACAGCCAGACAGCCAGACAGACAGCCAGACAGACAGACAGCCAGACAGCCAGACAGACAGCCGGACAGCCAGACAGCCAGACAGCCAGACAGCCACACAGACAGCCAGACAGCCAGACAGACAGCCAGACAGACAGACAGCCAGACAGCCAGACAGCCAGACAGCCAGCCAGACAGCCAGACAGCCAGCCAGACAGCCAGACAGACAGCCCGACAGACAGCCAGACAGCCAGACAGCCAGAGAGACAGCCAGACAGCAAGCAGCGAGTCAGACAGACAGACAGCCAGACAGACAGACAGCCAGACAGCCAGACAGCCAGAAAGCCAGACAGCCTGACAGACAGCCAGACAGACAAACAGCCAGACAGCCAGACAGACAGCCAGAGAGCCAGACAGCCAGACAGACAGACAGCCAGACAGCCAGACAGTCAGACAGCCAGACAGACAGCCAGACAGCCAGACAGCCAGACAGACAGCCAGACAGATAGCCAGAGAGACAGCCAGACGGACAGACAGCCAGACAGCCAGACAGCCAGACAGACAGCCAGACAGCCAGACAGCCAGACTTCCAGACAAACAGCGAGACAGCCAGACAGCCACACAGCCAGACAGCCAGACAGGCAGCCAGACAGCCAGACAGCCAGACAGCCAGTCAGACAGCCAGACAGCCAGACAGCCAGACAGCCAGCCAGGCACCCAGACAGCCAGGCGGCCAGAGAGCGAGACAGCCAGCCAGACAGACAGCCAGACAGACAGCCAGAAAGACAGGCTGACAGACAGCCAGCCAGACAGACAGACAGACCGCCAGACAGCCAAACAGACAGCCAGACAGCCACACAGACAGCCAAACAGACAGCCAGACAGCCAGACAGACAGCCAGGCAGACAGCCAGACAGCCAGACAGACAGCCAGACAGCCAGACAGACAGCCAGACAGACAGACAGCCAGACAGCCAGACAGACAGCCAGACAGCCAGACAGCCAGACAGCCAGACAGCCACACAGACAGCCAGACAGCCAGACAGACAGCCAGCCAGACAGACAGACAGACAGCCAGACAGCCAGACAGCCAGCCAGACAGCCAGACAGCCAGCCAGACAGCCAGCCAGACAGCCAGACAGACAGCCAGACAGACAGCCAGACAGCCAGACAGCCAGAGAGACAGCCAGACAGCAAGCAGCCAGACAGACAGACAGACAGACAGACAGCCAGACAGCCAGACAGCCAGAAAGCCAGACAGCCTGACAGACAGCCAGACAGACAAACAGCCAGACAGCCAGACAGACAGCCAGAGAGCCAGACAGCCAGAAAGACAGACAGCCAGACAGCCAGACAGGCAGCCAGACAGCGAGACAGACAGCCAGACAGACAGCCAGACAGCCAGCCAGACAGACAGCCAGACAGACAGCCAGACAGACAGCCAGACAGCCAGACAGACAGCCAGACAGACAGCCAGACAGCCAGAAAGACAGCCAGACAGCCAGACAGACAGCCAGACACCAAGCAGCCAGACAGACAGACAGCCAGACAGACAGACAGACAAACACCCAGACAGCCAGAAAGCCAGACAGCCAGACAGACAGCCAGACAGACAGACAGCCAGACAGCCAGACAGGCAGCCAGAGAGCCAGACAGCCAGACAGCCAGACATACAGCCAGACAGCCAGCCAGACAGCCAGACAGAGAGACAGCCTGACAGACAGCCAGACAGACAGCCAGACAGACAGACAGACAGCCAGACAGACAGCCAGACAGACAGACAGCAAGACAGACAGCCAGAGAGCCAGACAGGCAGACAGCCAGACAACCAGACAGACAGCCAGACAGACAGCCAGACAGCCAAACAGACAGACAGCCAGACAGCCAGACAGCCAGACAGCCAGATAGCCAGACAGCCAGACAGACAGTCAGACAGGCAGACAGCCAGACGGCCAGACAGCCAGACAGCCAGACAGACAGCCAGACAGCCAGACAGACAGCCAGACAGCCAGCCAGCCAGACAGCCAGACAGCCAGACAGTCAGCCAGCCAGACAGCCAAACAGCCAGCCAGACCGCCAGACAGACAGACAGCCAGCCAGACAGACAGCCAGACAGACAGCCAGTCAGCCAGACAGCCAGACAGACAGCCTGACAGCAAGACAGCCAGCCAGACAGCCAGACAGACAGCCAGACAGCCTGACAGCCAGCCAGACAGCCAGACAGACAGCCAGACAGCCAGACAGCCAGACTGACAGCCAGCCAGGCACCCAGACAGCCAGACAGCCAGAGAGCGAGACAGCCAGACAGCCAGACAGCCAGACAGCCAGACAGCCAGCCAGACAGCCAGACAGTCAGACAGCCAGACAGACAGCCAGACAGCCAGACAGCCAGACAGACAGCCAGACAGATAGCCAGAGAGACAGCCAGACGGACAGACAGCCAGACAGCCAGACAGCCAGACAGACAGCCAGACAGCCAGACAGCCAGACTTCCAGACAAACAGCGAGACAGCCAGACAGCCACACAGCCAGACAGCCAGACAGGCAGCCAGACAGCCAGACAGCCAGACAGCCAGTCAGACAGCCAGACAGCCAGACAGCCAGACAGCCAGCCAGGCACCCAGACAGCCAGGCGGCCAGAGAGCGAGACAGCCAGCCAGACAGACAGCCAGACAGACAGCCAGAAAGACAGGCTGACAGACAGCCAGCCAGACAGACAGACAGACCGCCAGACAGCCAAACAGACAGCCAGACAGCCACACAGACAGCCAAACAGACAGCCAGACAGCCAGACAGACAGCCAGGCAGACAGCCAGACAGCCAGACAGACAGCCAGACAGCCAGACAGACAGCCAGACAGACAGACAGCCAGACAGCCAGACAGACAGCCAGACAGCCAGACAGCCAGACAGCCAGACAGCCACACAGACAGCCAGACAGCCAGACAGACAGCCAGCCAGACAGACAGACAGACAGCCAGACAGCCAGACAGCCAGCCAGACAGCCAGACAGCCAGCCAGACAGCCAGCCAGACAGCCAGACAGACAGCCAGACAGACAGCCAGACAGCCAGACAGCCAGAGAGACAGCCAGACAGCAAGCAGCCAGACAGACAGACAGACAGACAGACAGCCAGACAGCCAGACAGCCAGAAAGCCAGACAGCCTGACAGACAGCCAGACAGACAAACAGCCAGACAGCCAGACAGACAGCCAGAGAGCCAGACAGCCAGAAAGACAGACAGCCAGACAGCCAGACAGGCAGCCAGACAGCGAGACAGACAGCCAGACAGACAGCCAGACAGCCAGCCAGACAGACAGCCAGACAGACAGCCAGACAGACAGCCAGACAGCCAGACAGACAGCCAGACAGACAGCCAGACAGCCAGAAAGACAGCCAGACAGCCAGACAGACAGCCAGACACCAAGCAGCCAGACAGACAGACAGCCAGACAGACAGACAGACAAACACCCAGACAGCCAGAAAGCCAGACAGCCAGACAGACAGCCAGACAGACAGACAGCCAGACAGCCAGACAGGCAGCCAGAGAGCCAGACAGCCAGACAGCCAGACATACAGCCAGACAGCCAGCCAGACAGCCAGACAGAGAGACAGCCTGACAGACAGCCAGACAGACAGCCAGACAGACAGACAGACAGCCAGACAGACAGCCAGACAGACAGACAGCAAGACAGACAGCCAGAGAGCCAGACAGGCAGACAGCCAGACAACCAGACAGACAGCCAGACAGACAGCCAGACAGCCAAACAGACAGACAGCCAGACAGCCAGACAGCCAGACAGCCAGATAGCCAGACAGCCAGACAGACAGTCAGACAGGCAGACAGCCAGACGGCCAGACAGCCAGACAGCCAGACAGACAGCCAGACAGCCAGACAGACAGCCAGACAGCCAGCCAGCCAGACAGCCAGACAGCCAGACAGTCAGCCAGCCAGACAGCCAAACAGCCAGCCAGACCGCCAGACAGACAGACAGCCAGCCAGACAGACAGCCAGACAGACAGCCAGTCAGCCAGACAGCCAGACAGACAGCCTGACAGCAAGACAGCCAGCCAGACAGCCAGACAGACAGCCAGACAGCCTGACAGCCAGCCAGACAGCCAGACAGACAGCCAGACAGCCAGACAGCCAGACTGACAGCCAGCCAGGCACCCAGACAGCCAGACAGCCAGAGAGCGAGACAGCCAGACAGCCAGACAGCCAGACAGCCAGCCAGACAGCCAGACAGCCAGACAGACAGCCAGACAGCCAGCCAGACAGCCAGAGAGCCAGACAGCCAGACAGCCAGACAGACAGCCAGACAGCCAGACAGCCAGACAGACAGCCAGACAGCAAGACAGACAGCCAGACAGACAGCCAGACGGCCAGACAGACAGCCAGACAGCCAGACAGACAGCCAGACAGACAGACACACAGCCAGACAGCCAGAAGGACAGCCAGAGAGCCAGACAGCCAGACAACCAGACAGACAGCCAGACGGACAGCCAGACAGACAGCCAGACAGCCCGACAGCCAGACAGACAGTCAGACAGCCAGACAGACAGACAGCCAGACAGCCAGACAAACAGCCAGACAGCCAGACAGACAGCCAGACAGCCAGACAGACAGCCAGACAGCCAGACAGACAAACAGACAGCCAGACAGCCAGACAGCCAGACAGCGAGAGAGCCAGACAGACAGCCAGACAGACAGCAAGACAGACAGCCAGACAGACAGCCAGACAGCCAGACAGCCACACAGCCAGACAGCCAGACAGACAGCCAGACAGCCAGCCAGATAGACAGCCAGACAGCCAGCAAGACAGCCAGCAAGACAGCCAGACAGACAGCCAGACAGCCAGACAGCCAGCAAGACAGAAAGACAGCCACACAGCCAGACAGCCACACAGCCAGCCAGACAGCCAGACAGTCAGACAGCCAGACAGCCAGCCAGACAGCCAGACAGCCAGCCAGACAGCCAGACAGACAGCCAGACAGACAGCCAGACAGACAGCCAGCCAGACAGCCAGACAGACAGACAGCCAGACAGACCGCCAGACAGCCAGACAGCCAGCCAGGCAGACAGCCAGACAGACAGCCAGACAGACAGCCAGACAGATACACACAGCCAGACAGCCAGACAGACAGCCAGAGAACCAGACAACCAGACAGACAGACAGCCAGACAGACAGCCAGACAGACAGCCAGACAGACAGCCAGACAGACAGCCAGACAGCCAGACAGACAGCCAGACAGACGGCCAGACAGCCAGACAGTGAGACAGCGAGACAGACAGCCAGAGCCAGCCAGACAGCCAGACAGACAGCCAGACAGCCAGACAGCCACACAGCCAGACTTCCAGACAAACAGCGAGACAGCCAGACAGACAGCCAGACAGCCAGACAGCCAGCCAGACAGCCAGACAGCCAGACAGCCAGACAGCCAGCCAGACAGCCAGACAGCCTGACAGCCAGACAGCCAGCCAGACAGCCAGACAGCCAGACAGCATGACAGCCAGACAGCAAGACAGCCAGCCAGACAGCCAGACAGCCAGACAGCCAGCCAGACAGCCAGAGAGCCAGACAGACAGCCAGACAGCCAGACAGACAGACAGACAGGCAGACAGCCAGACAGACAGCCAGACAGCAAGACAGCCAGACAGACAGCCAGGCAGACAGCCAGACAGCCAGACAGCCAGACAGACAGCCAGACAGCCAGACAGACAGCCAGACAGCCTGACAGCCAGACAGACAGACAGCCAGACAGCCAGCCAGCCAGACAGCCAGACAGCCAGACAGACAGCCAGACAGCCAGACAGCCAGACAGACAGACAGCCAGACAGACAGCCAGACAGCCAGCCAGACAGCCAGACAGCCAGCCAGACAGCCAGACAGCCTAACAGCCAGCCAGACAGACAGACAGCCAGCCAGACAGACAGACAGCCAGACTGCCAGACAGCCAGACAGACAGCCAGACAGCAAGCCAGACAGACAGACAGCCAGACAGACATACAGCCAGACAGCCAGACAGTCAGCCAGACAGCCAGACAACCAGACTGCCAGACAGCCAGATAGCCAGACAGCCAGACAGACAGACAGACAGACAGCCAGACAGACAGCCAGACAGCCAGACAGACAGCCAGACAGTCAGACAGCCAGACAGACAGCCAGACAGCGAGACAGACAGCCAGACAGACAGCCAGACAGCCAGCCAGCCAGACAGACAGCCAGACAGACAGCCAGACAGACAGCCAGACAGCCAGACAGACAGCCAGACAGACAGCCAGACAGCCAGACAGACAGACAAACACCCAGACAGCCAGAAAGCCAGACAGCCAGCCAGACAGACAGCCAGACAGACAGACAGCCAGAGAGCCAGACAGCCAGACAGCCAGACAGACAGCCAGACAGCCAGACAGACAGCCAGACAGACAGACAGACAGACAGACAGACACACAGCCAGACAGCCAGACAGACAGACAGACAGCCAGACAGACAGCCAGAGAGCCAGACAGGCAGACAGCCAGACAACCAGACAGACAGCCAGACAGACAGCCAGACAGACAGCCAGACAGCCACACAGACAGACAGCCAGGCAGCCAGACAGCCAGACAGCCAGCTAGCCAACAGCCAGAATGACAGTCAGACAGCCAGACAGCCAGACAGCCAGACAGACAGCCAGACAGCCAGACAGCCAGCCAGACAGCCAGACAGCCAGCCAGACAGCCAGACAGCGAGACAGCCAGACAGCCAGACAGACGGACAGCCAAACAGACAGCCAGACAGACAGCCAGACAGCCAGCCAGACAGCCAGACAGACAGCCAGAAAGACAGCCTGACAGACAGCCAGACAGACAGACAGAGAGCCAGACAGCCAGACAGACAGCCAGACAGCCAGAAAGCCAGACAGCCAGCCAGACAGCCAGACAGACAGCCAGACAGACAGCCAGACAGCCAGACAGCCACACAGCCAGACTTCCAGACAAACAGCGAGACAGCCAGCCAGACAGACAGCCAGACAGCCAGCCAGACAGACAGCCAGACAGACAGCCAGCCAGACAGACAGCCAGAGAGCCCGACAGCCAGACAGACAGACAGCCAGACAGCCAGACAGCCAGATGTACAGCCAGAGCGCCAGACAGCCAGACAGCCAGCCAGGCACCCAGACAGCCAGACGGCCAGAGAGCGAGACAGCCAGCCAGACAGACAGCCAGACAGACAGCCAGACAGACAGCCAGAAAGACAGGCTGACAGACAGCCAGCCAGACAGACAGACAGACCGCCAGACAGCCAAACAGACAGCCAGACAGCCACACAGACAGCCAAACAGACAGCCAGACAGCCAGACAGACAGCCAGGCAGACAGCCAGACAGCCAGACAGACCGCCAGACAGCCAGACAGACAGCCAGACAGCCAGACAGACAGCCAGACAGCCTGACAGCCAGACAGCCAGCCAGACAGCCAGACAGCCAGACAGAGAGCCAGACAGCAAACAGCCAGACAGACAGACAGACAGACAGACAGCCAGACAGACAGACAGCCAGACAGCCAGAAAGCCAGACAGCCAGCCAGACAGACAGCCAGACAGCCAGACAGACAGACAGCCAGACAGCCAGACAGACAGCCAGAGATCCAGACAGCCAGACAGACAGCCAGACAGCCAGACAGTCAGACAGCCAGACAGACAGCCAGACAGCCAGACAGCCAGACAGACAGGCAGACAGATAGCCAGACAGACAGACAGACAGACAGACAGACACACAGCCAGACAGCCAGAAGGACAGCCAGAGAGCCAGACAGCCAGACAACCAGACAGCCAGACAGACAGCCAGTCAGACATCCAGACAGCCCTACAGCCAGACAGACAGTCAGACAGCCAGACAGACAGACAGCCAGACAGCCAGACAAACAGCCAGACAGCCAGACAGACAGCCAGACAGCCAGCCAAACAGACAGCCAGACAGCCAGACAGACAGCCAGACAGACAGACAGCCAGACAGCGAGACAGCCAGACAGCCAGACAGACAGCAAGACAGACAGCCAGACAGACAGCCAGACAGCCAGCCAGATAGACAGCCAGACAGCCAGACAGACAGCCAGACAGCCAGCCAGACAGCCAGCCAGACAGCCAGAAAGCCAGACAGACAGCCAGAATGACAGACACACAGCCAGACAGCCAGAAGGACAGCCAGGGAGCCAGACAGCCAGACAACCAGACAGACAGCCAGACAGACAGCCAGACAGACAGCCAGACAGACAGCCAGACAGACAGCCAGACAGCCAGACAGACAGCCAGAGAGCCAGACAGCCAGCGAGACAGCCAGACAGAATGCCAGACAGACAGACAGCCAGACAGACAGACAGACAGCCAGACAGACAGCCAGAGAGCCAGACAGGCACACAGCCAGACAACCAGACAGACAGCCAGACAGACAGCCAGACAGACAGACAGCCAGACAGACAGCCAGACAGCCAGACAGCCAGACAGACAGACAGCCAGACAGACAGACAGACAGCCAGACACACAGCCAGACAGACAGCCAGACAGCCAGACAGACAGCCAGACAGACAGCCAGACAGACAGCCAGACAGACAGACAGCCAGACAGACAGCCAGAGAGCCAGACAGCCAGACAGCCAATCAACCAGCCAGACAGACAGCCAGACAGCCAGACAGACAGCCAGACAGCCAGACAGCCAGACAGACAGCCAGACAGACTGCCAGACAGACAGCCAGACAGACAACCAGACAGCCAGCCAGCCAGCCAGCCAGCCAGACAGACAGACAGCCATACAGACAGACAGACAGCCAGACAGACAGCCAGACAGCCAGAACCAGACAGCCAGCCAGACAGACAGCCAGACAGCCAGACAGCCAGACAGCCAGACAGACAGCCAGACAGCGAGACAGCCAGCCAGACAGACAGCCAGACAGCCAGACAGAATGCCAGACAGACAGCCAGACAGCCACACAGCCAGACAGCCATACAGACAGCCAGACAGCCAGCCAGACAGACAGCCAGACAGCCACACAGACAGCCAGACAGCCAGACAGCCAGCCAGACATAATAATAATAATAATAATAATAATAATAATAATAATAATAATAATAAATAATAATAAAAATCTGTATAATAACCCTGGCACCTAATTACTTACACCAGGGCTAATATGCCAGATCTTTAAAATTTATTTATTCTACACATTCATACATACAACATACTTTACAGAAAAATTTTAAAATAAAATTACAAAATAATATAATATATAACAAATTATAAAGATAGATAAATTAAATAATATATCATAAAACAAAACACAAGAAAATAAAAACAAAAACACAAATTATAACATTTCACACATAATCACTCTAAGAAATAAATTCTCTAAAACAATAACAAATCATTTCAAACAATCAAAATACAATAAAATTTCTAAATAAATTAATATATATTAAAAGAAAAAAAAACAATAAAATTTTAAAATTAAAACAAATTAATCTCCTCAATACAACAAAATATAAATTTCATACACAACATCACTCACAACTACAAACTATTACTAAACAATAAACAAATATATAAAATTAAATTATTAATTATAATTATTACATAAAATTATAAATTATATTATTACTATTAATATCATTATCATCATTATTATTACCTATCATTATTATTTAAAATTTAATTAATTTAATATTATACCTATAACTAATACTTTTTATAAATATATATTTTTTAATTTAAATTTACATATTTATTAAAAATTTTAAATAAACAAAAATTTACTGGTATCCAGTAAAATATAACTGGTAACCAGTTATATATATATAAAAAAAAAGAAACAGCTATAAACTAAAACTCTAAACTGCCGCCGGTAACCGGCGGCATACTATATGTACTGGTTTCCAGCACAAAAACTACAAAATCTACAAAATGTGTGTAGTGTAAAGTTCAAAATCTACATAACCAAAATTTATAAAAACAACAACACAAAAATGTTATACTTTTGATTAATAAGATGGTTTATATACTTTAATAATATAATAATGTGGACTAAAATCACTAATAATTAATTATTTTTGATTAATTTTTACAAAATTATCTTTCACTATTATTTCCTAAACATCCAGAAATTTTATGAAATAAATCACATTTCACTTCACTAATTCAACTTTCACATCACTAAATCACTTATTTACTTTTAATTAGATTAACTAGATAATCAGGGTCATAAATCACTTAAAATCCTATCACTAACTTGATCATTAGCACTTGCGGTCACTCAATCCGTCGCCGATCTTCCTATCAATGCATGATGCAGCAATCCCGACTTGGTGAAGACTCGCCTCGACTCGCCTCGCCTCGCCTCGCCTCGCCTCGCCTCGCCTCGACACGCCTCGACTCGACTCGCCTCGCCTCGCCACGCCTCGACACGCCACTCCTTTCTGATCATCATCTCCCTGGTCGTGGGTTGTCGCCTGCCTCACACCGATAGTACTTCCTGAGTATACTGCCTCTCCATCCTGACTGTATACTATTATGCTCGGTCCCTTTACCTCGTTGTCTGGATAATTAAATTCCATCCCGTTCCATTTCATCATATATATGTAGGTTTTCACGGTTTCTTATCATGTTCCTGGTCTGAATTCTGTGTGATCGTCTTTCTGCTGCATTTATCGTTATGTTTCCTGCTTGTCGAGGTTGTTCTATAATTATCTTTCTAGCGTGTAAACTAATCTTGTTTGCTAGAGCCTCTAAATGTGGAAACAGATCTTTGTTACGTATTATATCAAAGAGCTGATATCCTTGTAGATTTTCTCTTTCCTCAAGCGTAAAATTGGTGTTTTTTTGACATTCAAACATAACATGCTCCGGTGTGTCCTGCTTAAAGCATACGTCACACTCATCGGTGTTCAATTTATTAATTTTTTTCCAATAAGTGCCGTAAGGTCCATGGCCAGATATATAGTGTACAAGTCCTTTCGTATTATTCAAATGTTTGAGTGCCAATCTTTCGGAGATATTCGTGAAGAAAGAAAAGGCACGCCTTCCTTGATTTATAATTTCCCATTCTTCTTGCCAAATATGCATCAGTCTAGTTTTAATTTCCCGCTTGGTAGTGCAATACTGCTCCAAAATATCAGCAACTGCGTTAAAGTTTCCTTTTTTAAGCCAAAAATAAGCTCCTCGAAGTCTTAGAGTTAAATCTACTGGCCAAATTCCAGTTATTACAAAAAGAGCTAAAGTAGGGGTTGTTTTATAAGCTCCCGTGAATCTTAATAAAACTTTCCTTTGTGTCCTTCTTAGGAGATTTCTAATCGTCACATTTTTCATTCTAGTAGCCCAAATTGCAGCACCGTAAGTTATTATTGAGCTGAATATACTTGTGTGATATATGCTAACAGTATGGAGCGGAATTTTATAATCAAATTGAATTATTCTAGAAAGTTTCATCATAGTTTTTTCGGCTTTGACCCTTACATGTTCTGTATGATGATTAAAATTTAGCTTCTCATCTAAATATATTCCTAAATATTTCATATTCTTATTTCTTCTTATTTTTTCATTTTCAAATTTTAAACTTGGATCCCTTTTAAAATTTCCCTTTAAAATCATATATCCAGATTTTGCTGGGGATATCTTCATTTTGGAACTCTTGCACCAGGTTGAAAGTATATGCAACAAATTATTACTTTTTCCTTCTAGTTCTCGTCTTGAATTTGCATCTATTAAAAAAACTACGTCATCAGCGTAAGCTATTACTTTCAGACAGTTATTATTGCGCTGTACTTCCTCTAGGAGTGTTTCTAAAACAATGTCCCAAAATGTGGGCCCTAATATAGAACCCTGTGGGCATCCTTTAGTAATAGTCTTAGTTATTGTTTGATTTATTCCTAAAAGTTTCACTTTTCTATCTTTGCAATAGTTTAACAGAATTCTATATAATGAAACTGGATAATTTAAGCTTCTTAATCTCTTAAAAAGAAAAGGCCACCAAAGGTTGTCAAAAGCGCCAGAAATATCAACAAAAATAGCGGCTACATATTTGCTTGGTGAATTTTTTGTGGCTCCAATTACTGTGTTAATGGCATCCTCGGTAGACCTTCCCTTCCGAAATCCATATTGGTTGTCATTCATGCCAATCATGGTTCTAAATTCAATTATTCTTTTATTCAGTAAAGATTCAAAAACTTTCCCTATAGTGTTCAATAAGCAGATTGGTCGATAGGACTTAGGATCAAGTGGATCTTTATCACTTCCTTTTTTGAGTATTGTCAGCTTGGCAATTTTCCAAGCTCTGGGAAATTCTCCTTGCCATAGACAGTCATTAAACATATTGTATAAATATGGAATTAAGCTATCCCTTATATTAATCAAAATCTCATTTTTAATTTCATCTATTCCAGCTGCCTTCTTTTTCTTAAGGTTTAAAATTGTATGTTTGATTTCAGTTTCATGAAATGGGAAAATGACTGTATTGTTTTCATATGGTGCCTGTAGTTCATTTCTTAATATCCTATTTTGCTCATTATCTGTCTCGTCATTATCATCCGGTAGTAGTTTTCGTAGCAATTCGTTTATAGATTCCGACCAGTTGGTTGTAATACTCCCATCTTCTTTTCTCAAAGTATTTAACACTTCCGGTTTTTTTATTTTTTCCATAACTATTTTATATGGTACTCCCCAAATGTTTTGGCCTATGCTGTTTTCGATATAATTTTGCCATGATTTTTTCCTAGTCTCTTGCAGGGTTGTCTTAAATTTAAGTTTAGCTTTTCTGTAAAGTAACAGATTTCTTTCTCTTTCTTCATATATTATAGTTTTTTGATATATTCGTCTAGTTTTCCTTAATTTTCTTCGTAAGTTGTAAAGTTCTTCTGTCCATACGTTGTCTGTATATTTCTTAATTTTGCGCTTCGGTATGGTATTTATCATTATTTGTCTAATTATTTTCTCCAATTCTTTGGCTTCAAAATGTAGATCATTGCCGGTGTAGTTTAGATTTACGTTTTCAAATTGCTGTCGAAATTTCTCCCAGTTGGTTTGTCCGTAGTTTAATCTAAATTCCTTTTTAAAATGTACATTTCTTCTGGGTTCTAAAATGTAATTGAAATAAATTAATCTGTGATCGCTTGTAGTATAATCCAAACCTACTTTCCAGTTTTCTATTTTGTTAACCATGTGAAAATTTGCTAGGGTCAGGTCAATGTTCGATGTTGCACCTGCTCGATTTTCAAAGGTTGGTGCGTTGTTAGGTAGATTTAGAACACTTAAGTTGAGTTCTGATATAATCTCTTCCAATTTTTCCCCTCTTTCATCTTTTGTACTATTGTGCCACCATTCAGACTTCGCATTTGCATCCATTGTATGTAATACTTCATAATTTGGATATAGTCTATTTATATTATGTATCGATTCCAGATATGGTTCAATTTCATGGCTGTACTGAAAGTAGTGGTTGGAAAGAATAAAAGTTCCTGTATCATGACTGATTTGTATGCAGTTATTATGTGTATCATTTAGTTGTGTTATTTTGGTTACCTGTAGTTCATTGTTATTTATAATAATAGCTGCCATTGGATTCTCCCCGGTGTGAATTTCTCTCGCCATAACAGGGGTATATGCTAGTTTTTTGTTTATTAAGTAAGGCTCTTGTATGCATAAAATATCGATATTTAACTCATCTATAATCTTCTTGATTTCCGACATAACCAATCTACTTCTCTGGGCGTTTATTTCTCTGGGCCAGCCAGCCAGACAGCCAGACAGGCAGCCAGACAGCCAGACAGACAGCCACACAGCCAGACAGACAACCGGACAGCCAGACAGACAGCCAGACAGACAGCCAGACAGACAGACAGCCAGACAGCCAGCGAGACAGACAGACAGCCAGAGACGAGACAGCCAGCCAGACAGACAGCCAGACAGCCAGACAGACAGCCGGACAGCCAGACAGACAGCCAGACAGACAGCCAGACAGACAGCCAGACAGCCAGACAGCCACACAGCCAGACAGCCAGACAGACAGCCAGACAGACAGCCAGACAGCCAGACAGCCAGACAGACAGCCAGACAGCCAGACAGGAAGCGAGACAGCCAGACAGCCAGACAGACAGCCACACAGCCAGACAGCCAGCCAGCCAGACAGACAGACAGACAGACAGGCACCCAGACAGCCAGACAGCCAGACAGCAAGAGAGCCAGACAGCTAGACAGCCAGCCAGACAGCTAGACAGCCAGACAGCCAGCCAGACAGCCAGCCAGACAGCCAGACAGCCAGACAGACAGCCAGACAGCCAGACAGCCAGCTAGACAGCCAGAAAGACAGCCTGACAGACAGCCAGACAGACAGACAGACAGGCAGACAGCCAAACAGACAGCCAGACAGCAAGACAGCCAGACAGACAGCCAGACAGCCAGAGAGTCAGACAGCGAGACAGCCAGACAGCCAGACAGCCAGACAGCCAGCCAGACAGCCATACAACCAGACAGCCACACAGCCAGCCAGACAGCGTGAAAGCCAGACAGCCAGACAGACAGCCAGACAGACAGCCAGAAAGACAGGCTGACAGACAGCCAGCCAGACAGACAGACAGACAGACCGTCAGACAGCCAAACAGACAGCCAGACAGACAGCCAAACAGACAGCCAGACAGCCAGACAGACAGCCAGGCAGACAGCCAGTTAGCCAGACAGCCGCACAGACAGCCAGACAGCCAGACAGACAGCCAGACAGCCAGACAGACAGTCAGACAGCCAGACACCCAGACAGACAGCCAGACAGCCACACAGCCAGACTGCCAGACAGACAGCCAGAGAGCCAGCCAGACAGACAGCCAGACAGCCAGACAGCCAGACAGGCAGCCAGACAGCCAGAAAGCCAGACAGCCAGACAGACAGCCAGACAGCCAGACAGCCAGAAAGCCAGCCAGACAGCCAGACAGCCAGACAGCCAGACAGCCAGACAACCAGCCAGGCACCCAGACAGCCAGAGAGCGAGACAGCCAGACAGCCAGACATCCAGACAGCCAGACAGCCAGCCAGACAGCCAGACAGACAGCCAGACAGCCAGCCAGACAGCCAGAGAGCCAGACATCCAGACAGCCAGACAGCCAGACAGACAGCCAGACAGCCAGACAGACAGCCAGACAGCCAGACAGACAGCTAGACAGATAGCCAGACAGACAGCCAGACAGACAGACACACAGCCAGACAGCCAGAAGGACAGCCAGAGAGCCAGACAGCCAGACAGACAGCCAGACAGACAGCCAGACAGCCGACAGCCACACAAACAGCCAGACAGCCAGACATTCAGCCAGACAGACATCCAGACAGCCAGACAGCCAGACAGCCAGACAGACAGCCAGACAGCCAGACAGAGAGCCAGACAGACAGCCAGACAGACAGCCAGACAGCCAGAAAGACAGCCAGATAGCCAGACAGACAGCCAGACACCAAGCAGCCAGACAGACAGACAGCCAGACAGACAGACAAACACCCAGACAGCCAGAAGGCCAGACAGCCAGCTAGACAGACAGACAGCCAGAGAGCCAGACAGCCAGACAGCCAGACAGACAGCCAGACAGCCAGCCAGACAGCCAGACAGACAGACAGCCAGACAGACTGCCAGACAGACAGCCAGACAGACAGACAGAAAGCCAGACAGCCAGACAGACAGCCAGACAGACAGACAGCCAGACAGACAGCCAGAGAGCCAGACAGGCAGACAGCCAGACAACCAGACAGACAGCCAGACAGACAGCCAGACAGACAGACAGCCAGACAGCCAGACAGACAGACACCCAGACAGACAGACAGCCAGACAGCCAGACAGCCAGACAGCCAGACAGACAGTCAGACAGCCAGACAGCCAGACAGCCTGACAGACAGCCAGACAGCCAGACAGCCAGCCAGACAGCCAGACAGCCAGCCAGACAGCCAGCCAGACAGCCAGACAGCCAGCCAGACAGACAGCCAGACAGACAGCCAGACAGGCAGCCAGACAGACAGACAGCCAGACGGACAGCCAGACAGCCAGAAAGACAGACAGACAGCCAGACAGCCAGAGAGACAGCCAGACACCAAGCAGCCAGACAGACAGACAGACAGACAAACACCCAGACAGTCAGAAAGCCAGACAGCCAGCCAGACAGACAGCCAGACAGACAGACAGCCAGACAGCCAGACAGACAGCCAGAGAGCCAGACAGCCAGACAGCCAGACAGACAGCCAGACAGCCAGCCAGACAGCCAGACAGACAGCCAGACAGACAGCCAGACAGACAGCCAGACAGACAGACAGAAAGCCAGACAGCCAGACAGACAGCCAGACAGACAGACAGCCAGCCAGACAGACAGCCAGAGAGCCAGACAGGCAGACAGCCAGACAACCAGACAGACAGCCAGACAGACAGCCAGACAGACAGACAGCCAGAACCAGACAGACAGCCAGACAGACAGACAGCCAGACAGCCAGACAGCCAGACAGCCAGACAGACAGTCAGACAGCCAGACAGCCAGACAGCCTGACAGACAGCCAGACAGCCAGACAGCCAGACAGCCAGCCAGACAGCCAGACAGCCAGCCAGACAGCCAGACAGCGAGACAGCCAGACAGCCAGACAGACAGACAGCCAAACAGACAGACAGCCAGACAGCCAGCCAGACAGACATCCAGCCAGACAGAGAGCCTGACAGACAGCCAGCCAGACAGACAGACAGCCAGACAGCCAGACAGACATCCAGACAGCCAGAAAGCCAGACAGCCAGCCAGCCAGACAGCCAGACAGACAGCCAGACAGCCCGACTGCCAGACATCCAGCCAGACAGCCAGACAGACAGACAGCCAGCCAGACAGCTAGCCAGACAGCCAGACAGCCAAACAGACAGCCAGACAGCCAGACAGCCAGACAGACAGACAGCCAGACAGACAGCCAGACAGCCAGACAGCCAGACAGACAGACAGCCAGACAGACAGCCAGATGAACAGCCAGAGAGCCAGACAGGCAGACAGCCAGACAACCAGACAGACAGAGTGACAGCCAGACAGACAGCCAGACAGCCACACAGACAGCCAGACAGACAGCCAGACAGAGAGCCAGACAGCCAGACAGCCACACAGCCAGACAGCCAGACAGACAGCCAGACTGCCAGACAGACAGCCAGACAGCCAGACAGCCAGACAGCCAGCCAGAGAGCCAGACAGCCAGGCAGCCAGCCAGACAGCCAGACAGCCAGACAGCCAGCCAGACAGCGAGACAGCCAGAGAGCCAGACAGCCAGCCAGACAGACAGACGGCCAGACAGACAGACAGACAGCCAGACAGACAGTCAGCCAGACAGCCAGACAGACAGCCAGACAGCCAGCCAGACAGCCAGACAGACAGACAGACAGCCAGACAGACAGCCAGACAGACAGCCAGACAGTCAGACAGCAACCCAGACAGCCTGACAGCCAGACAGCCAGCCAGACAGCCAGACAGACAGACAGCCAGACAGCCAGACAGACAGCCAGACAGACAGCCAGAGAGACAGACAGACAGACAGACAGCCTGAGAGCCAGACAGGCAGACAGCCAGACATGCAGACAGCCAGACAACCAGACAGACAGACAGCCAGACAGACAGCCACACAGCCACACAGACAGCCACACAGACAGCCAGACAGACAGCCAGACAGCCAGACAGCCAGACAGCCAGATAGCCAGCCAGACAGCCAGACAGCCAGAGAGCCAACCAGACAGCCAGATAGCCAGACAGCCAGCCAGACAGCCAGACAGACAGCCAGATAGCGAGACAGCCAGACAGCCAGCCAGACAGACAGACAGCCAGACAGACAGCCCTACAGCCAGACAGACAGCCAGACACCCAGCCAGACAGCCAGACAGACAGCCAGAAAGACAGACTGACAGACAGACAGCCAGACAGACAGACAGCCAGACAGACAGCCAGACAGCCAGAAAGCCAGACAGACAGCCAGGCAGACAGCCAGACAGCCAGACAGACAGCCGGACAGCCAGCCAGACAGCCAGAGAGCCAGACAGCCAGGCAGCCAGAGAGACAGCCAGACAGCAAGCAGCCAGACAGCCAGACAGACAGACAGCAAGACAGACAGACAAACAGCCAGACAGCCAGAAACCCAGACAGCCAACCAGACAGACAGACAGACAGCCAGACAGCCAGACAGTCAGCCAGAGAGCCAGACAGCCAGACAGCCAGACAGACAGACAGACAGCCAGACAGACAGACAGACAGCCAGACAGCCAGCCAGACAGCCAGACAGACAGTCATACAGCCAGACAGACAGTCATACAGCCAGACAGACAGCCAGAGAGCCAGACAGCCAGACAGACAGACAGCCAGACAGAGAGCCAGACAGCCAGACAGCCAGACAACCAGACAGAAAGCCAGACAGCCAGACAGCCAGGCAGCCAGCCAGACAGACAGCCAGACAGCCAGCCAGACAGCCAGACAGACAGACAGCCAGACAGACAGCCAGAGAGCCAGACAGCCAGACAACCAGCCAGACAGCCAGACAGCCAGACAGAGAGCCAGCCAGACAGTTGGACAGACAGCCCGACAGCCAGACAGACAGCCAGACAGCCAGACAGCCAGACAGCCAGACAGCCAGACAGACAGCCAGACAGCCAGAGAGCCAGACAGCGAGACAGCCAGACAGCCAGACAGCCAGACAGACAGCCAGACAGCCAGCCAGACAGCCATACAACCAGACAGCCACACAGCCAGCCAGACAGCCAGACAGCGTGAAAGCCAGACAGCCAGACAGCCAGACAGACAGCCAGAAAGACAGGCTGACAGACAGCCAGCCAGACAGACAGACAGACAGCCAGACAGCCAAACAGACAGCCAGACAGACAGCCAAACAGACAGCCAGACAGACAGCCAAACAGGCAGCCAGACAGCCAGACAGACAGCCAGGCTGACAGCCAGACAGCCAGACAGCCAGACAGCCAGCCAGACAGCCAGAGAGCCAGACAGCCAGACGGCCAGACAGACAGACAGCCAGACAGACTGCCAGACAGCCAGACAGCCAGACAGACAGCCAGACAGCCAGACAGACAGCCAGACAGCCAGACAGACAGCTAGACAGATAGCCAGACAGACAGCCAGACAGACAGACACACAGCCAGACAGCCAGAAGGACAGCCAGAGAGCCAGACAGCCAGACAACCAGACAGACAGCCAGACAGACAGCCAGACAGACAGCCAGACAGCCGACAGCCACACAAACAGCCAGACAGCCAGACATTCAGCCAGACAGACAGCCAGACAGCCAGACAGCCAGACAGCCAGACAGACAGCCAGACAGCCAGACAGACAGACAGACAGCCAGACAGACAGCCAGACAGACAGCCAGACAGCCAGAAAGACAGCCAGACGCCAGACAGACAGCCAGACACCAAGCAGCCAGACAGACAGACAGCCAGACAGACAGACAAACACCCAGACAGCCAGAAAGCCAGACAGCCAGCCAGACAGACAGCCAGAGAGCCAGACAGCCAGACAGCCAGACAGACAGCCAGACAGCCAGCCAGACAGCCAGACAGACAGCCAGACAGACTGCCAGACAGACAGCCAGACAGACAGAGAGAAAGCCAGACAGACAGCCACACAGACAGACAGCCAGACAGACAGCCAGAGAGCCAGACAGGCAGACAGCCAGACAACCAGACAGACAGCCAGACAGACAGCCAGAAGACAGACAGCCAGACAGCCGGACAGACAGACACCCAGACAGACAGACAGCCAGACAGCCAGACAGCCAGACAGACAGTCAGACAGCCAGACAGCCAGACAGCCTGACAGACAGCCAGACAGCCAGCCAGACAGCCAGACAGCCAGCCAGACAGCCAGACAGCCAGACAGCCAGCCAGACAGACAGCCAGACAGACAGCCAGACAGGCAGCCAGACAGACAGACAGCCAGACGGACAGCCAGACAGCCAGAAAGACAGACAGACAGCCAGACAGCCAGAGAGACAGCCAGACACCAAGCAGCCAGACAGACAGACAAACACCCAGACAGTCAGAAAGCCAGACAGCCAGCCAGACAGACAGCCAGACAGACAGACAGCCAGACAGCCAGACAGACAGCCAGAGAGCCAGACAGCCAGACAGCCAGACAGACAGCCAGACAGCCAGCCAGACAGCCAGACAGACAGCCAGACAGACAGCCAGACAGACAGCCAGACAGACAGACAGAAAGCCAGACAGCCAGACAGACAGCCAGACAGACAGACAGCCAGACAGACAGCCAGAGAGCCAGACAGGCAGACAGCCAGACAACCAGACAGACAGCCAGACAGACAGCCAGACAGACAGACAGCCAGACAGCCAGACAGACAGCCAGACAGACAGACAGCCAGACAGCCAGACAGCCAGACAGACAGTCAGACAGCCAGACAGCCAGACAGCCTGACAGACAGCCAGACAGCCAGCCAGACAGCCAGACAGCGAGACAGCCAGACAGACAGACAGCCAAACAGACAGACAGCCAGACAGCCAGCCAGACAGCCAGACAGACATCCAGCCAGACAGAGAGCCTGACAGACAGCCAGCCAGACAGACAGACAGCCAGACAGCCAGACAGACATCCAGACAGCCAGAAAGCCAGACAGCCAGACAGACAGCCAGACAGCCAGACAGCCAGACATCCAGCCAGACAGCCAGACAGACAGACAGCCAGCCAGACAGCTAGCCAGACAGCCAGAGAGCCAGACAGCCAGACAGACAGCCAGACAGCCAGACAGACAGCCAGACAGACAGACAGCCAGACAGACAGCCAGACAGCCAGACAGACAGACAGCCAGACAGACAGCCAGATGAACAGCCAGAGAGCCAGACAGGCAGACAGCCAGACAACCAGACAGACAGACAGACAGCCAGACAGACAGCCAGACAGCCACACAGACAGCCAGACAGACAGCCAGACAGAGAGCCAGACAGAGAGCCAGACAGCCAGACAGCCACACAGCCAGACAGCCAGACAGACAGCCAGACTGCCAGACAGACAGCCAGACAGCCAGACAGCCAGACAGCCAGCCAGAGAGCCAGACAGCCAGGCAGCCACCCAGACAGCCAGACAGCCAGACAGCCAGCCAGACAGCGAATCAGCCAGAGAGCCAGACAGCCAGCCAGACAGACAGACGGCCAGACAGACAGACAGACAGACAGCCAGACAGACAGTCAGCCAGACAGCCAGACAGACAGCCAGACAGCCAGCCAGACAGCCAGACAGACAGACAGCCAGCCAGACAGACAGCCAGACAGACAGCCAGACTGTCAGACAGCAACCCAGACAGCCTGACAGCCAGACAGCCAGCCAGACAGCCAGACAGACAGACAGCCAGACAGCCAGACAGACAGCCAGACAGACAGCCAGAGAGACAGACAGACAGCCAGACAGACAGCCTGAGAGCCAGACAGGCAGACAGCCAGACATGCAGACAGCCAGACAACCAGACAGACAGACAGCCAGACAGACAGCCACACAGCCACACAGACAGCCAGACAGACAGCCAGACAGAGAGCCAGACATCCAGACAGCCAGACAGACAGCCAGACAGCCAGACAGCCAGACAGCCAGACAGCCACACAGCCAGACAGCCAGACTGCCAGACAGCCAGACAGACAGCCAGACAGCCAGACAGCCAGACAGCCAGATAGCCAGCCAGACAGCCAGACAGCCAGAGAGCCAACCAGACAGCCAGATAGCCAGACAGCCAGCCAGACAGCCAGACAGACAGCCAGATAGCGAGACACCCAGACAGCCAGCCAGACAGACAGACAGCCAGACAGACAGCCCCACAGCCAGACAGACAGCCAGACACCCAGCCAGACAGCCAGACAGACAGCCAGAAAGACAGCCTGACAGACAGCCAGCCAGAGAGACAGACAGCCAGACTGACAGCCAGACAGCCAGAAAGCCGGACAGACAGCCAGGCAGACAGCCAGACAGCCAGACAGACAGCCAGACAGCCAGCCAGACAGCCAGAGAGCCAGACAGCCAGACAGCCAGAGAGACAGCCAGACAGCAAGCAGCCAGACAGCCAGACAGACAGACAGCAAGACAGACAGACAAACAACCAGACAGCCAGAAACCCAGACAGCCAGCAAGACAGACAGACAGACAGCCAGACAGCCAGACAGACAGCCAGAGAGCCAGACAGCCAGACAGCCAGACAGACAGACAGACAGCCAGACAGACAGACAGCCAGACAGCCAGCCAGACAGCCAGACAGCCAGACAGACAGCCAGAGAGCCAGACAGCCAGACAGACAGACAGCCAGACAGAGAGCGAGACAGCCAGACAGCCAGACAACCAGACAGAAAGCCAGACAGCCAGACAGCCAGGCAGCCAGCCAGACAGACAGCCAGACAGCCAGCCAGACAGCCAGACAGACAGCCAGACAGACAGCCAGAGAGCCAGACAGCCAGACAACCAGCCAGACAGCCAGACAGCCAGACAGAGAGCCAGCCAGACAGCTGGACAGACAGCCCGACAGCCAGACAGACAGACAGACAGCCAGGCAGCCAGACAGCCAGACAGCCAGACAGCCAGACAGACAGCCAGACAGCCAGAGAGCCAGACAGCGAGACAGCCAGACAGCCAGACAGCCAGACAGACAGCCAGACAGCCAGACAGCCAGCCAGACAGCCATACAACCAGACAGCCACAGAGCCAGCCAGACAGCCAGACAGCGTGAAAGCCAGACAGCCAGACAGACAGCCAGACAGACAGCCAGAAAGACAGGCTGACAGACAGCCAGCCAGACAGACAGACAGACAGCCAGACAGCCAAACAGACAGCCAGACAGACAGCCAAACAGACAGCCAGACAGCCAGACAGACAGCCAGGCTGACAGCCAGACAGCCAGACAGCCAGACAGACAGCCAGACAGACAGCCAGACAGCCAGACAGACAGCCAGACAGCCAGACAGCCAGACAGACAGCCAGACAGCCACACAGCCAGACTGCCAGACAGACAGCCAGAGAGCCAGACAGACAGACAGCCAGACAGCCAGACAGCCAGTCAGGCAGCCAGACAGCCAGAAAGCCAGACAGCCAGACAGCCAGAAATCCAGACAGCCAGACAGACAGCCAGACAGCCAGCCAGACAGCCAGACAGACAGACAGACAGCCAGACAGACAGCTAGACAGATAGCCAGACAGACAGCCAGACAGACAGACACACAGCCAGACAGCCAGAAGGACAGCCAGAGAGCCAGACAGCCAGACAGCCAGACAGACAGCCAGACAGACAGCCAGACAGACCGCCAGACAGCCCGACAGACAGTCAGACAGCCAGACAGACAGCCAGACAGCCAGACAGCCAGACAAACAGCCAGACAGCCAGACATTCAGCCAGACAGACAGCCAGACAGCCAGACAGACAGCCAGACAGACAGCCAGACAGCCAGACAGACAGTCAGACAGCTAGACAGACAGCCAGACAGCCAGTCAGACAGCCAGACAGACAGCCAGACAGCCAGCCAGTCAGACAGACAGCCAGACAGACAGCCAGACAGCCAGACAGACAGCCAGACAGACAGCCAGACAGACAGCCAGACAGCCAGACAGCCAGACAGACAGCCAGACACCAAGCACCCAGACAGACAGGCAGCCAGACAGACAGACAAACACCCAGACAGCCAGAAAGCCAGACAGCCAGCCAGACAGACAGCCAGACAGACAGACAACCAGACAGCCAGACAGACAGCCAGAGAGCCAGACAGACAGACAGACAGACAGCCAGACAGACAGACAGACAGCCAGACAGACAGCCAGAGATCCAGACAGGCAGACAGCCAGACAACCAGACAGACAGCCAGACAAACAGCCAGACAGACAGCCAGACAGCCAGACAGCCAGACAGCCAGACAGCCAGACAGCCAGACAGCCAGACAGCCAGACAGCCAGACAGACAGCCAGACAGACAGACAGCCAGACACCCAGACAGCCAGACAGACAGCCAGACAGCCAGACAGCCAGACAGCCAGACAGACAGCCAGACAGCCAGACAGCCAGACAGCCAGACAGCTAGACAGGCAGCCAGACAGCAGGAAAGCCAGACAGCCAGACAGACAGCCAGACAGCCAGACAGCCAGACAGCCAGAAAGCCAGCCAGACAGCCAGACAGCCAGACAGACAGCCAGACAACCAGCCAGGCACCCAGACAGCCAGAGAGCGAGACAGCCAGACAGCCAGACAGCCAGACAGCCAGACAGCCAGTCATACAGCCAGATAGACAGCCAGACAGCCAGCCAGACAGCCAGAGAGCCAGACAGCCAGACAGCCAGACAGACAGAAAGCCAGACAGACAGCCAGACAGCCAGACAGACAGCCAGACAGCCAGACAGACAGCCAGACAGCCAGACAGACAGCTAGACAGATAGCCAGACAGACAGCCAGACAGACAGACACACAGCCAGACAGCCAGAAGGACAGCCAGAGAGCCAGACAGCCAGACAACCAGACAGACAGCAAGACAGACAGCCAGATAGACCGCCAGACAGCCCGACAGACAGACAGTCAGACAGCCAGACAGACAGCCAGACAGCCGACAGCCACACAAACAGCCAGACAGCCAGACATTCAGCCAGACAGACAGCCAGACAGCCAGACAGCCAGACAGCCAGACAGCCAGACAGCCAGACAGACAGCCAGACAGACAGCCAGACAGACAGCCAGACAGCCAGAAAGACAGCCAGACAGCCAGACAGACAGCCAGACACCAAGCAGCCAGACAGACAGACAGCCAGACAGACAGTCAAACACCCAGACAGCCAGAAAGCCAGACAGCCAGCCAGACAGACAGACAGCCAGAGAGCCAGAGAGCCAGACAGCCAGACAGACAGCCAGACAGCCAGCCAGACAGTCAGACAGACAGACAGTCAGACAGACAGCCAGACAGACAGCCAGACAGACAGAAAGCCAGACAGCTAGACAGACAGCCAGACAGACAGACAGCCAGACAGACAGCCAGAGAGCCAGACAGGCAGACAGCCAGACAACCAGACAGACAGCCAGACAGACAGCCAGACAGACAGACAGCCAGACAGCCAGACAGACACCCAGACAGACAGCCAGACAGCCAGACAGCCAGACAGACAGTCAGACAGCCAGACAGCCAGACAGCCTGACAGACAGCCAGACAGCCAGACAGCCAGCCAGCCAGTCAGACAGCCAGACAGCCAGCCAGACAGCCAGCCAGACAGCCAGACAGCCAGCCAGACAGACAGCCAGACAGACAGCCAGACAGACAGCCAGACAGGCAGCCAGACAGACAGACAGACAGCCAGACGGACAGCCAGACAGCCAGAAAGACAGACAGACAGCCAGACAGCCAGAGAGACAGCCAGACACCAAGCAGCCAGACAGACAGACAGACAAACACCCAGACAGCCAGAAAGCCAGACAGCCAGCTAGACAGACAGCCAGAAAGACAGACAGCCAGACAGCCAGACAGACAGCCAGAGAGCCAGACAGCCAGACAGCCAGACAGACAGCCAGACAGCCAGCCAGACAGCCAGACAGACAGCCAGACAGACAGCCAGACAGACAGACAGAAAGCCAGACAGCCAGACAGATAGCCAGACAGACAGACAGCCAGACAGACAGCCAGAGAGCCAGACAGGCAGACAGCCAGACAACCAGACATACAGCCATTCAGACAGCCAGACAGACAGACAGCCAGACAGCCAGACAGACAGACAGCCAGAAAGACAGACAGCCAGACAGCCAGACAGCCAGACAGACAGTCAGACAGCCAGACAGCCAGACAGCCTGACAGACAGCCAGACAGCCAGACAGCCAGCCAGACAGCCAGACAGCCAGCCAGACAGCCAGCCAGACAGCCAGACAGCAAGACATCCAGCCAGACAGCCAGACAGACAGACAGCCAGCCAGACAGCTAGCCAGACAGCCAGACAGCCAGACAGACAGCCAGACAGCCAGCCAGACAGCCAGACAGACAGACAGCCAGACAGACAGCCAGACAGCCAGACAGACAGACAGCCAGATGAACAGCCAGAGAGCCAGACAGGCAGACAGCCAGACAACCAGACAGACAGACAGACAGCCAGACAGGCAGCCAGACAGCCACACAGACAGCCAGACAGACAGCCAGACAGAGAGCCAGACAGCCAGACAGACAGCCAGACAGCCACACAGCCAGACAGCCACACAGCCAGACAGCCAGACAGACAGCCAGACTGCCAGAAAGACAGCCAGACAGCCAGACAGCCAGACAGCCAGCCAGAGAGCCAGACAGCCAGGCAGCCAAACAGACAGCCAGACAGCCAGACAGCCAGCCAGACAGACAGCCAGACAGCGAGACAGCCAGAGAGCCAGACAGCCAGCCAGACAGACAGACGGCCAGACAGACAGCCAGACAGACAGTCAGCCAGACAGCCAGACAGACAGCCAGACAGCCAGCCAGACAGCCAGACAGACAGACAGACAGCCAGACAGACAGCCAGACAGACAGCCAGACAGTCAGACAGCAACCCAGACAGCCTGACAGCCAGACAGCCAGCCAGACAGCCAGACAGACAGACAGCCAGACAGCCAGAATGACAGCCAGACAGACAGCCAGAGAGACAGACAGCCAGCCAGACAGACAGCCAGAGAGCCAGACAGGCAGACAGCCAGACAGCCAGACAGACAGACAGACAACCAGACAGACAGACAGCCAGACAGACAGCCACACAGCCACACAGACAGACAGACAGCCAGACAGAGAGCCAGACATCCAGACAGCCAGACAGACAGCCAGACAGCCAGACAGCCAGACAGCCAGACAGCCACACAGCCAGACAGCCAGACTGCCAGACAGCCAGACAGACAGCCAAACAGCCAGACAGCCAGACAGCCAGATAGCCAGCCAGACAGCCAGACAGCCAGAGAGCCAACCAGACAGACAGATAGCCAGACAGCCAGCCAGACAGCCAGACAGACAGCCAGATAGCGAGACAGCCAGACAGCCAGCCAGACAGACAGACAGCCAGACAGACAGCCCTACAGCCAGACAGACAGCCAGACACCCAGCCAGACAGCCAGACAGACAGCCAGATAGACAGCCTGACAGACAGCCAGCCAGACAGACAGACAGCCAGACAGCCAGAAAGCCACACAGACAGCCAGGCAGACAGCCAGACAGCCAGACAGACAGCCAGGCAGCCAGCCAGACAGCCAGAGAGCCAGACAGCCAGACAGCCAGAGAGACAGCCAGACAGCAAGCAGCCAGACAGACAGACAGACAGACAGAAAGCAAGACAGACAGACAAACAGCCAGACAGCCAGAAACCCAGACAGCCAGCCTGACAGACAGACAGACAGCCAGACAGCCAGACAGACAGCCAGAGAGCCACACAGCCAGACAGCCAGACAGACAGCCAGACAGACAGACAGACAGCCAGACAGCCAGCCAGACAGCCAGACAGACAGTCAGACAGCCAGACAGACAGCCAGAGAGCCAGACAGCCAGACAGACAGACAGCCAGACAGAGAGCCAGACAGCCAGACAGCCAGACAACCAGACAGAAAGCCAGACAGCCAGACAGCCAGGCAGCCAGCCAGACAGACAGCCAGACAGCCAGCCAGACAGCCATACAGACAGACAGCCAGACAGGCAGCCAGACAGACAGACAGCCAGACGGACAGCCAGACAGCCAGAAAGACAGACAGACAGCCAGACAGCCAGAGAGACAGCCAGACACCAAGCAGCCAGACAGACAGACAGACAAACACCCAGACAGCCAGAAAGCCAGACAGACAGCCAGAAAGACAGACAGCCAGACAGCCAGACAGACAGCCAGAGAGCCAGACAGCCAGACAGCCAGACAGACAGCCAGACAGCCAGCCAGACAGCCAGACAGACAGCCAGACAGACAGCCAGACAGACAGACAGAAAGCCAGACAGCCAGACAGATAGCCAGACAGACAGACAGCCAGACAGACAGCCAGAGAGCCAGACAGGCAGACAGCCAGACAACCAGACATACAGCCATTCAGACAGCCAGACAGACAGACAGCCAGACAGCCAGACAGACAGCCAGACAGACAGACAGCCAGACAGCCAGACAGCCAGACAGCCAGACAGACAGTCAGACAGCCAGACAGCCAGACAGCCTGACAGACAGCCAGACAGCCAGACAGCCAGACAGCCAGCCAGACAGCCAGACAGCCAGCCAGACAGCCAGCCAGACAGCCAGACAGCAAGACATCCAGCCAGACAGCCAGACAGACAGACAGCCAGCCAGACAGCTAGCCAGACAGCCAGACAGCCAGACAGACAGCCAGACAGCCAGCCAGACAGCCAGACAGACAGACAGCCAGACAGACAGCCAGACAGCCAGACAGACAGACAGCCAGACAGACAGACAGCCAGATGAACAGCCAGAGAGCCAGACAGGCAGAGAGCCAGACAACCAGACAGACAGACAGACAGCCAGACAGGCAGCCAGACAGCCACACAGACAGCCAGACAGACAGCCAGACAGAGTGCCAGACAGCCAGACAGACAGCCAGACAGCCACACAGCCAGACAGCCACACAGCCAGACAGCCAGACAGACAGCCAGACTGCCAGAAAGACAGCCAGACAGCCAGACAGCCAGACAGCCAGACAGAGAGCCAGACAGCCAGGCAGCCAGCCAGACAGCCAGACAGCCAGACAGCCAGCCAGACAGACAGCCAGACAGCGAGACAGCCAGAGAGCCAGACAGCCAGCCAGACAGACAGACGGCCAGACAGACAGCCAGACAGACAGTCAGCCAGACAGCCAGACAGACAGCCAGACAGCCAGCCAGACAGCCAGACAGACAGACAGCCAGCCAGACAGACAGCCAGACAGACAGCCAGACAGACAGCCAGACAGTCAGACAGCAACCCAGACAGCCTGACAGCCAGACAGCCAGCCAGACAGCCAGACAGACAGACAGCCAGACAGCAAGACAGCCAGACAGACAGCCAGAGAGCCAGACAGGCAGACAGCCAGACAGCCAGACAGACAGACAACCAGCCAGACAGACAGCCAGACAGCCAGCCAGACAGCCAGACAGACAGACAGACAGACAGCCAGACAGACAGCCAGACAGACAGCCAGACAGTCAGACAGCAACCCAGACAGCCTGACAGCCAGACAGCCAGCCAGACAGCCAGACAGACAGACAGCCAGACAGACAGCCAGACAGACAGCCAGAGAGACAGACAGACAGCCAGACAGACAGCCAGAGAGCCAGACAGGCAGACAGCCAGACAGCCAGACAGACAGACAACCAGACAGACAGACAGCCAGACAGACAGCCACACAGCCACACAGACAGACAGACAGCCAGACAGAGAGCCAGACATCCAGACAGCCAGACAGACAGCCAGACAGCCAGACAGCCAGACAGCCAGACAGCCACACAGCCAGACAGCCAGACTGCCAGACAGCCAGACAGACAGCCAAACAGCCAGACAGCCAGACAGCCAGATAGCCAGCCAGACAGCCAGACAGCCAGAGAGCCAACCAGACAGACAGATAGCCAGACAGCCAGCCAGACAGCCAGACAGACAGCCAGATAGCGAGACAGCCAGACAGCCAGCCAGACAGACAGACAGCCAGACAGACAGCCCTACAGCCAGACAGACAGCCAGACACCCAGCCAGACAGCCAGACAGACAGCCAGATAGACAGCCTGACAGACAGCCAGCCAGACAGACAGACAGCCAGACAGCCAGAAAGCCAGACAGACAGCCAGGCAGACAGCCAGACAGCCAGACAGACAGCCAGGCAGCCAGCCAGACAGCCAGAGAGCCAGACAGCCAGACAGCCAGAGAGACAGCCAGACAGCAAGCAGCCAGACAGACAGACAGACAGACAGAAAGCAAGACAGACAGACAAACAGCCAGACAGCCAGAAACCCAGACAGCCAGCCTGACAGACAGACAGACAGCCAGACAGCCAGACAGACAGCCAGAGAGCCACACAGCCAGACAGCCAGACAGACAGACAGCCAGACAGACAGACAGACAGCCAGACAGCCAGCCAGACAGCCAGACAGACAGTCAGACAGCCAGACAGACAGCCAGAGAGCCAGACAGCCAGACAGACAGACAGCCAGACAGAGAGCCAGACAGCCAGACAGCCAGACAACCAGACAGAAAGCCAGACAGCCAGACAGCCAGGCAGCCAGCCAGACAGACAGCCAGACAGCCAGCCAGACAGCCATACAGACAGACAGCCAGACAGGCAGCCAGACAGACAGACAGCCAGACGGACAGCCAGACAGCCAGAAAGACAGACAGACAGCCAGACAGCCAGAGAGACAGCCAGACACCAAGCAGCCAGACAGACAGACAGACAGACAAACACCCAGACAGCCAGAAAGCCAGACAGACAGCCAGAAAGACAGACAGCCAGACAGCCAGACAGACAGCCAGAGAGCCAGACAGCCAGACAGCCAGACAGACAGCCAGACAGCCAGCCAGACAGCCAGACAGACAGCCAGACAGACAGCCAGACAGACAGACAGAAAGCCAGACAGCCAGACAGATAGCCAGACAGACAGACAGCCAGACAGACAGCCAGAGAGCCAGACAGGCAGACAGCCAGACAACCAGACATACAGCCATTCAGACAGCCAGACAGACAGCCAGACAGCCAGACAGACAGACAGCCAGACAGACAGACAGCCAGACAGCCAGACAGCCAGACAGCCAGACAGACAGTCAGACAGCCAGACAGCCAGACAGCCTGACAGACAGCCAGACAGCCAGACAGCCAGACAGCCAGCCAGACAGCCAGACAGCCAGCCAGACAGCCAGCCAGACAGCCAGACAGCAAGACATCCAGCCAGACAGCCAGACAGACAGACAGCCAGCCAGACAGCTAGCCAGACAGCCAGACAGACAGACAGCCAGACAGACAGCCAGACAGCCAGACAGACAGACAGCCAGACAGACAGACAGCCAGATGAACAGCCAGAGAGCCAGACAGGCAGAGAGCCAGACAACCAGACAGACAGACAGACAGCCAGACAGGCAGACAGACAGCCACACAGACAGCCAGACAGACAGCCAGACAGAGAGCCAGACAGCCAGACAGACAGCCAGACAGCCACACAGCCAGACAGCCACACAGCCAGACAGCCAGACAGACAGCCAGACTGCCAGAAAGACAGCCAGACAGCCAGACAGCCAGACAGCCAGCCAGAGAGCCAGACAGCCAGGCAGCCAGCCAGACAGCCAGACAGCCAGACAGCCAGCCAGACAGACAGCCAGACAGCGAGACAGCCAGAGAGCCAGACAGCCAGCCAGACAGACAGACGGCCAGACAGACAGCCAGACAGACAGTCAGCCAGACAGCCAGACAGACAGCCAGACAGCCAGCCAGACAGCCAGACAGACAGACAGCCAGCCAGACAGACAGCCAGACAGACAGCCAGACAGTCAGACAGCAACCCAGACAGCCTGACAGCCAGACAGCCAGCCAGACAGCCAGACAGACAGACAGCCAGACAGCCAGACAGACAGCCAGACAGACAGCCAGAGAGACAGACAGACAGCCAGACAGACAGCCAGAGAGCCAGACAGGCAGACAGCCAGACAGCCAGACAGACAGACAACCAGACAGACAGACAGCCAGACAGACAGCCACACAGCCACACAGACAGACAGACAGCCAGACAGAGAGCCAGACATCCAGACAGCCAGACAGACAGCCAGACAGCCAGACAGCCACACAGCCAGACAGCCACACAGCCAGACAGCCAGACTGCCAGACAGCCAGACAGACAGCCAAACAGCCAGACAGCCAGACAGCCAGATAGCCAGCCAGACAGCCAGACAGCCAGAGAGCCAACCAGACAGACAGATAGCCAGACAGCCAGCCAGACAGCCAGACAGACAGCCAGATAGCGAGACAGCCAGACAGCCAGCCAGACAGACAGACAGCCAGACAGACAGCCCTACAGCCAGACAGACAGCCAGACACCCAGCCAGACAGCCAGACAGACAGCCAGAAAGACAGCCTGACAGACAGCCAGCCAGACAGACAGACAGCCAGACAGCCAGAAAGCCAGACAGACAGCCAGGCAGACAGCCAGACAGCCAGACAGACAGCCAGGCAGCCAGCCAGACAGCCAGAGAGCCAGACAGCCAGACAGCCAGAGAGACAGCCAGACAGCAAGCAGCCAGACAGACAGACAGACAGACAGAAAGCAAGACAGACAGACAAACAGCCAGACAGCCAGAAACCCAGACAGCCAGCCTGACAGACAGACAGACAGCCAGACAGCCAGACAGACAGCCAGAGAGCCACACAGCCAGACAGCCAGACAGACAGACAGACAGCCAGACAGACAGACAGACAGCCAGACAGCCAGCCAGACAGCCAGACAGACAGTCAGACAGCCAGACAGACAGCCAGAGAGACAGACAGCCAGACAGACAGACAGCCAGACAGAGAGCCAGACAGCCAGACAGCCAGACAACCAGACAGAAAGCCAGACAGCCAGACAGCCAGGCAGCCAGCCAGACAGACAGCCAGACAGCCAGCCAGACAGCCATACAGACAGACAGCCAGACAGACAGCCAGAGAGCCAGACAGCCAGACAACCAGCCAGACAGTTAGACAGCCAGACAGAGAGCCAGCCAGACAGCTGGACAGACAGCCCGACAGCCAGACAGACAGCCAGACAGCCAGACAGCCAGACAGCCAGACAGCCAGACAGCCAGACAGCCAGACAGCCAGACAGCCAGACAGCCAGACAGACAGCCAGACAGCCAGAGAGCCAGACAGCGAGACAGCCAGACGGCCAGACAGCCAGACAGACAGCCAGAATGCCCGACATCCAGCCAGACAGCCATACAACCAGACAGCCACACAGCCAGCCAGACAGCCAGACAGCGTGAAAGCCAGACAGCCAGACAGACAGCCAGACAGACAGCCAGAAAAACAGGCTGACAGACAGCCAGCCAGACAAACAGACAGATAGCCAGACAGCCAAACAGACAGCCAGACAGACAGCCAAACAGACAGCCAGACAGCCAGACAGACAGCCAGGCTGACAGCCAGACAGCCAGACAGCCAGACAGACAGCCAGACAGCCAGACAGACAGCCAGACAGCCAGACAGACAGCCAGACAGCCAGACAGCCAGACAGACAGCCAGACAGCCACACAGCCAGACTGCCAGACAGACAGCCAGAGAGCCAGACAGACAGACAGCCAGACAGCCAGACAGCCAGACAGGCAGCCAGACAGCCAGAAAGCCAGACAGCCAGACAGCCAGACAGCCAGACAGCCAGCCAGACAGCCAGACAGACAGCCAGACAGCCAGCCAGACAGCCAGAGAGCCAGACAGACAGCCAGACAGACAGCCAGACAGCCAGACAGCCAGACAGACAGCCAGACAGCCAGACAGACAGACACCCAGACAGCCAGACAGACAGCCAGACAGCCAGACAGCCAGACAGCCAGACAGGCATACAAACAGCCTGACAGCCAGCCAGACAGACAGCCAGACAGCCAGCCAGACAGCTAGACAGCCAGACAGCCAGACAGAAAGCCAGACAGCCAGACAGCCAGACAGCCAACCAGACAGACAGACAGCCAGACAGCTAGACAGCCAGACAGACAGCCAGACAGAGAGACAGCCAGACAGACAGACAGCCAAACAGACAGACAGACAGCCAGACAGACAGCCAGAGAGCCAGACAGGCAGACAGCCAGACAACCAGACAGACAGCCAGACAGACAGCCAGACAGACAGCCAGACAGCCAGACAGACAGCCAGACAGCCAGACAGCCAGACAGCCAGACAGACAGTCAGACAGCCACACAGCCAGACAGCCAGACAGCCAGACAGCCAGACAGACAGCCAGACAGCCAGACAGCCAGCCAGACAGCCAGACAGCCAGCCAGACAGCCAGAAAGCCAGACAGCCAGCCAGACAGCCAGACAGACAGACAGACAACCAGACAGACAGCCAGACAGCCAGACAGACAGACAGCCAGCCAGACAGCTAGCCAGACAGCCAGACAGAGAGCCAGACAGCCAGCCAGACAGCCAGACAGACAGACAGCCAGACAGACAGCCAGACAGACAGCCAGACAGACAGACAGACAGCCAGATGAACAGCCAGAGAGCCAGAATGGCAGACAGTCAGACAACCACACAGACAGACAGCCAGACAGCCAGACAGACAGCCAGACAGCCAGACAGACAGCCAGAAAGACAGCCTGACAGACAGCCAGCCAGACAGACAGACAGCCAGACAGCCAGCCAGACAGCCAGACAGCGAGACAGCATGACAGCCAGACAGACAGACAGCCAAACAGACAGCCAGACAGACACCCAGACAGCCAGCCAGACAGCCAGACAGACAGCCAGAAAGACAGCCTGACAGACAGCCAGCCAGACAGACAGACAGCCAGACAGCCAGAAAGCCAGACAGCCAGCCAGACAGCCAGACAGACAGACAGACAACCAGACAGACAGCCAGACAGCCAGACAGACAGACAGCCAGCCAGACAGCTAGCCAGACAGCCAGACAGACAGCCAGACAGCCAGCCAGACAGCCAGACAGACAGACAGCCAGACAGACAGCCAGACAGACAGCCAGACAGACAGACAGACAGCCAGATGAACAGCCAGAGAGCCAGAATGGCAGACAGACAGACAACCACACAGACAGACAGCCAGACAGCCAGACAGACAGCCAGACAGCCACACAGACAGCCAGACAGCCAGACAGAGAGCCATACAGCCAGACAGCCAGACAGACAGCCAGACAGCCACACAGCCAGACAGCCAGACAGGCAGCCAGACTGCCAGACAGACAGCCAGACAGCCAGACAGCCAGACAGCCAGCCAGACAGCCAGGCAGCCAGGCAGCCAGCCAGACAGCCAGACAGCGGGCCAGACAGACAGCCAGACAGCGAGACAGCCAGAGAGCCAGACAGACAGCCAGACAGACAGCCAGACAGACAGCCACACAGCCAGACAGACAGCCAGCCAGACAGCCAGACAGACAGCCTGACAGCAAGACAGCCAGCCAGACAGCCAGACAGACAGCCAGACAGCCTGACAGCCAGCCAGACAGCCAGACAGACAGCCAGACAGCCAGACAGCCAGACTGACAGCCAGCCAGGCACCCAGACAGCCAGACAGCCAGAGAGCGAGACAGCCAGACAGACAGACAGCCAGACAGCCAGCCAGACAGCCAGACAGACAGCCAGACAGCCAGCCAGACAACCAGAGAGCCAGACAGCCAGACAGCCAGACAGACAGCCAGACAGATAGACAGCCAGACAGAGAGCCAGACAGCAAGACAGACAGCCAGACAGACAGCCAGACAGCCAGACAGACAGCCAGACAGCCAGACAGACAGCCAGACAGACAGACACACAGCCAGACAGCCAGAAGGACAGCCAGAGAGCCAGACAGTCAGACAACCAGACAGACAGCCAGAGAGACAGCCAGACAGACAGCCAGACAGCCCGACAGCCCGACAGACAGTCAGACAGCCAGACAGACAGACAGCAAAACAGACAGCCAGACAGACAGCCAGACAGACAGACAGACAGACAGCAGGACAGACAGCCAGACAGCCAGACAGAGAGCCAGACAGACAGCCAGACAGCCAGACAGCCAGTCAGACAGGCAGACAGCCAGACAGCCAGACAGCCAGACAGCCAGACAGACAGACAGCCAGACAGTCAGACAGCCTGACAGCCAGACAGCCAGCCAGACAGCCAGCCAGACAGCCAGACAGCCAGACAGCCAGACAGACAGCCAGACAGCCAGACAGACAGCCAGACAGCCAGACAGCCAGCCAGACAGGCAGACAGCCAGACAGACAGAAAGACAGACAGCCAGCCAGACAGCCAGACAGACAGACAGACAACCAGACAGACAGCCAGACAGCCAGACAGACAGACAGCCAGCCAGACAGCTAGCCAGACAGCCAGACAGACAGCCAGACAGCCAGCCAGACAGCCAGACAGACAGACAGCCAGACAGACAGCCAGACAGACAGCCAGACAGACAGACAGACAGCCAGATGAACAGCCAGAGAGCCAGAATGGCAGACAGACAGACAACCACACAGACAGACAGCCAGACAGCCAGACAGACAGCCAGACAGCCACACAGACAGCCAGACAGCCAGACAGAGAGCCATACAGCCAGACAGCCAGACAGACAGCCAGACAGCCACACAGCCAGACAGCCAGACAGGCAGCCAGACTGCCAGACAGACAGCCAGACAGCCAGACAGCCAGACAGCCAGCCAGACAGCCAGGCAGCCAGGCAGCCAGCCAGACAGCCAGACAGCGGGCCAGACAGACAGCCAGACAGCGAGACAGCCAGAGAGCCAGACAGACAGCCAGACAGACAGCCAGACAGACAGCCACACAGCCAGACAGACAGCCAGCCAGACAGCCAGACAGACAGCCTGACAGCAAGACAGCCAGCCAGACAGCCAGACAGCCAGACAGACAGCCAGGCAGCCAGCCAGACAGCCAGAGAGCCAGACAGCCAGACAGCCAGAGAGACAGCCAGACAGCAAGCAGCCAGACAGACAGACAGACAGACAGAAAGCAAGACAGACAGACAAACAGCCAGACAGCCAGAAACCCAGACAGCCAGCCTGACAGACAGACAGACAGCCAGACAGCCAGACAGACAGCCAGAGAGCCACACAGCCAGACAGCCAGACAGACAGACAGCCAGACAGACAGACAGCCAGACAGCCAGCCAGACAGCCAGACAGACAGTCAGACAGCCAGACAGACAGCCAGAGAGCCAGACAGCCAGACAGACAGACAGCCAGACAGAGAGCCAGACAGCCAGACAGCCAGACAACCAGACAGAAAGCCAGACAGCCAGACAGCCAGGCAGCCAGCCAGACAGACAGCCAGACAGCCAGCCAGACAGCCATACAGACAGACAGCCAGACAGGCAGCCAGACAGACAGACAGCCAGACGGACAGCCAGACAGCCAGAAAGACAGACAGACAGCCAGACAGCCAGAGAGACAGCCAGACACCAAGCAGCCAGACAGACAGACAGACAGACAGACAAACACCCAGACAGCCAGAAAGCCAGACAGACAGCCAGAAAGACAGACAGCCAGACAGCCAGACAGACAGCCAGAGAGCCAGACAGCCAGACAGCCAGACAGACAGCCAGACAGCCAGCCAGACAGCCAGACAGACAGCCAGACAGACAGCCAGACAGACAGACAGAAAGCCAGACAGCCAGACAGATAGCCAGACAGACAGACAGCCAGACAGACAGCCAGAGAGCCAGACAGGCAGACAGCCAGACAACCAGACATACAGCCATTCAGACAGCCAGACAGACAGCCAGACAGCCAGACAGACAGACAGCCAGACAGACAGACAGCCAGACAGCCAGACAGCCAGACAGCCAGACAGACAGTCAGACAGCCAGACAGCCAGACAGCCTGACAGACAGCCAGACAGCCAGACAGCCAGACAGCCAGCCAGACAGCCAGACAGCCAGCCAGACAGCCAGCCAGACAGCCAGACAGCAAGACATCCAGCCAGACAGCCAGACAGACAGACAGCCAGCCAGACAGCTAGCCAGACAGCCAGACAGCCAGACAGACAGCCAGACAGCCAGCCAGACAGCCAGACAGACAGACAGCCAGACAGACAGCCAGACAGCCAGACAGACAGACAGCCAGACAGACAGACAGCCAGATGAACAGCCAGAGAGCCAGACAGGCAGAGAGCCAGACAACCAGACAGACAGACAGACAGCCAGACAGGCAGACAGACAGCCACACAGAC
The DNA here is from genome assembly GCA_030765045.1 of Tenodera sinensis. Classification (NCBI taxonomy): domain Eukaryota; kingdom Metazoa; phylum Arthropoda; class Insecta; order Mantodea; family Mantidae; genus Tenodera; species Tenodera sinensis. Next base: position 143,303,316 of record CM060967.1, on the reverse strand, counting down.
AGCCAGACAGACAGCCAGACAGAGAGCCAGACAGCCAGACAGACAGCCAGACAGCCACACAGCCAGACAGCCACACAGCCAGACAGCCAGACAGACAGCCAGACTGCCAGAAAGACAGCCAGACAGCCAGACAGCCAGACAGCCAGCCAGAGAGCCAGACAGCCAGGCAGCCAGCCAGACAGCCAGACAGCCAGACAGCCAGCCAGACAGACAGCCAGACAGCGAGACAGCCAGAGAGCCAGACAGCCAGCCAGACAGACAGACGGCCAGACAGACAGCCAGACAGACAGTCAGCCAGACAGCCAGACAGACAGCCAGACAGCCAGCCAGACAGCCAGACAGACAGACAGCCAGCCAGACAGACAGCCAGACAGACAGCCAGACAGTCAGACAGCAACCCAGACAGCCTGACAGCCAGACAGCCAGCCAGACAGCCAGACAGACAGACAGCCAGACAGCCAGACAGACAGCCAGACAGACAGCCAGAGAGACAGACAGACAGCCAGACAGACAGCCAGAGAGCCAGACAGGCAGACAGCCAGACAGCCAGACAGACAGACAACCAGACAGACAGACAGCCAGACAGACAGCCACACAGCCACACAGACAGACAGACAGCCAGACAGAGAGCCAGACATCCAGACAGCCAGACAGACAGCCAGACAGCCAGACAGCCACACAGCCAGACAGCCACACAGCCAGACAGCCAGACTGCCAGACAGCCAGACAGACAGCCAAACAGCCAGACAGCCAGACAGCCAGATAGCCAGCCAGACAGCCAGACAGCCAGAGAGCCAACCAGACAGACAGATAGCCAGACAGCCAGCCAGACAGCCAGACAGACAGCCAGATAGCGAGACAGCCAGACAGCCAGCCAGACAGACAGACAGCCAGACAGACAGCCCTACAGCCAGACAGACAGCCAGACACCCAGCCAGACAGCCAGACAGACAGCCAGAAAGACAGCCTGACAGACAGCCAGCCAGACAGACAGACAGCCAGACAGCCAGAAAGCCAGACAGACAGCCAGGCAGACAGCCAGACAGCCAGACAGACAGCCAGGCAGCCAGCCAGACAGCCAGAGAGCCAGACAGCCAGACAGCCAGAGAGACAGCCAGACAGCAAGCAGCCAGACAGACAGACAGACAGACAGAAAGCAAGACAGACAGACAAACAGCCAGACAGCCAGAAACCCAGACAGCCAGCCTGACAGACAGACAGACAGCCAGACAGCCAGACAGACAGCCAGAGAGCCACACAGCCAGACAGCCAGACAGACAGACAGCCAGACAGACAGACAGACAGCCAGACAGCCAGCCAGACAGCCAGACAGACAGTCAGACAGCCAGACAGACAGCCAGAGAGACAGACAGCCAGACAGACAGACAGCCAGACAGAGAGCCAGACAGCCAGACAGCCAGACAACCAGACAGAAAGCCAGACAGCCAGACAGCCAGGCAGCCAGCCAGACAGACAGCCAGACAGCCAGCCAGACAGCCATACAGACAGACAGCCAGACAGACAGCCAGAGAGCCAGACAGCCAGACAACCAGCCAGACAGTTAGACAGCCAGACAGAGAGCCAGCCAGACAGCTGGACAGACAGCCCGACAGCCAGACAGACAGCCAGACAGCCAGACAGCCAGACAGCCAGACAGCCAGACAGCCAGACAGCCAGACAGCCAGACAGCCAGACAGCCAGACAGACAGCCAGACAGCCAGAGAGCCAGACAGCGAGACAGCCAGACGGCCAGACAGCCAGACAGACAGCCAGAATGCCCGACATCCAGCCAGACAGCCATACAACCAGACAGCCACACAGCCAGCCAGACAGCCAGACAGCGTGAAAGCCAGACAGCCAGACAGACAGCCAGACAGACAGCCAGAAAAACAGGCTGACAGACAGCACGCCAGACAAACAGACAGACAGCCAGTCAGCCAAACAGACAGCCAGACAGACAGCCAAACAGACAGCCAGACAGCCAGACAGACAGCCAGGCTGACAGCCAGACAGCCAGACAGCCAGACAGACAGCCAGACAGCCAGACAGACAGCCAGACAGCCAGACAGACAGCCAGACAGCCAGACAGCCAGACAGACAGCCAGACAGCCACACAGCCAGACTGCCAGACAGACAGCCAGAGAGCCAGACAGACAGACAGCCAGACAGCCAGACAGCCAGACAGGCAGCCAGACAGCCAGAAAGCCAGACAGCCAGACAGCCAGACAGCCAGACAGCCAGCCAGACAGCCAGACAGACAGCCAGACAGCCAGCCAGACAGCCAGAGAGCCAGACAGACAGCCAGACAGACAGCCAGACAGCCAGACAGCCAGACAGACAGCCAGACAGCCAGACAGACAGACACCCAGACAGCCAGACAGACAGCCAGACAGCCAGACAGCCAGACAGCCAGACAGGCATACAAACAGCCTGACAGCCAGCCAGACAGACAGCCAGACAGCCAGCCAGACAGCTAGACAGCCAGACAGCCAGACAGAAAGCCAGACAGCCAGACAGCCAGACAGCCAACCAGACAGACAGACAGCCAGACAGCTAGACAGCCAGACAGACAGCCAGACAGAGAGACAGCCAGACAGACAGACAGCCAAACAGACAGACAGACAGCCAGACAGACAGCCAGAGAGCCAGACAGGCAGACAGCCAGACAACCAGACAGACAGCCAGACAGACAGCCAGACAGACAGCCAGACAGCCAGACAGACAGCCAGACAGCCAGACAGCCAGACAGCCAGACAGACAGTCAGACAGCCACACAGCCAGACAGCCAGACAGCCAGACAGCCAGACAGACAGCCAGACAGCCAGACAGCCAGCCAGACAGCCAGACAGCCAGCCAGACAGCCAGAAAGCCAGACAGCCAGCCAGACAGCCAGACAGACAGACAGACAACCAGACAGACAGCCAGACAGCCAGACAGACAGACAGCCAGCCAGACAGCTAGCCAGACAGCCAGACAGACAGCCAGACAGCCAGCCAGACAGCCAGACAGACAGACAGCCAGACAGACAGCCAGACAGACAGCCAGACAGACAGACAGACAGCCAGATGAACAGCCAGAGAGCCAGAATGGCAGACAGACAGACAACCACACAGACAGACAGCCAGACAGCCAGACAGACAGCCAGACAGCCAGACAGACAGCCAGAAAGACAGCCTGACAGACAGCCAGCCAGACAGACAGACAGCCAGACAGCCAGCCAGACAGCCAGACAGCGAGACAGCATGACAGCCAGACAGACAGACAGCCAAACAGACAGCCAGACAGACACCCAGACAGCCAGCCAGACAGCCAGACAGACAGCCAGAAAGACAGCCTGACAGACAGCCAGCCAGACAGACAGACAGCCAGACAGCCAGAAAGCCAGACAGCCAGCCAGACAGCCAGACAGACAGACAGTCAACCAGACAGACAGCCAGACAGCCAGACAGACAGACAGCCAGCCAGACAGCTAGCCAGACAGCCAGACAGACAGCCAGACAGCCAGCCAGACAGCCAGACAGACAGACAGCCAGACAGACAGCCAGACAGACAGCCAGACAGACAGACAGACAGCCAGATGAACAGCCAGAGAGCCAGAATGGCAGACAGACAGACAACCACACAGACAGACAGCCAGACAGCCAGACAGACAGCCAGACAGCCACACAGACAGCCAGACAGCCAGACAGAGAGCCATACAGCCAGACAGCCAGACAGACAGCCAGACAGCCACACAGCCAGACAGCCAGACAGGCAGCCAGACTGCCAGACAGACAGCCAGACAGCCAGACAGCCAGACAGCCAGCCAGACAGCCAGGCAGCCAGGCAGCCAGCCAGACAGCCAGACAGCGGGCCAGACAGACAGCCAGACAGCGAGACAGCCAGAGAGCCAGACAGACAGCCAGACAGACAGCCAGACAGACAGCCACACAGCCAGACAGACAGCCAGCCAGACAGCCAGACAGACAGCCTGACAGCAAGACAGCCAGCCAGACAGCCAGACAGACAGCCAGACAGCCTGACAGCCAGCCAGACAGCCAGACAGACAGCCAGACAGCCAGACAGCCAGACTGACAGCCAGCCAGGCACCCAGACAGCCAGACAGCCAGAGAGCGAGACAGCCAGACAGACAGACAGCCAGACAGCCAGCCAGACAGCCAGACAGACAGCCAGACAGCCAGCCAGACAACCAGAGAGCCAGACAGCCAGACAGCCAGACAGACAGCCAGACAGATAGACAGCCAGACAGAGAGCCAGACAGCAAGACAGACAGCCAGACAGACAGCCAGACAGCCAGACAGACAGCCAGACAGCCAGACAGACAGCCAGACAGACAGACACACAGCCAGACAGCCAGAAGGACAGCCAGAGAGCCAGACAGTCAGACAACCAGACAGACAGCCAGAGAGACAGCCAGACAGACAGCCAGACAGCCCGACAGCCCGACAGACAGTCAGACAGCCAGACAGACAGACAGCAAAACAGACAGCCAGACAGACAGCCAGACAGACAGACAGACAGACAGCAGGACAGACAGCCAGACAGCCAGACAGACAGCCAGACAGACAGCCAGACAGCCAGACAGCCAGTCAGACAGGCAGACAGCCAGACAGCCAGACAGCCAGACAGCCAGACAGACAGACAGCCAGACAGTCAGACAGCCTGACAGCCAGACAGCCAGCCAGACAGCCAGCCAGACAGCCAGACAGCCAGACAGCCAGACAGACAGCCAGACAGCCAGACAGACAGCCAGACAGCCAGACAGCCAGCCAGACAGGCAGACAGCCAGACAGACAGAAAGACAGACAGCCAGCCAGACAGCCAGACAGACAGACAGACAACCAGACAGACAGCCAGACAGCCAGACAGACAGACAGCCAGCCAGACAGCTAGCCAGACAGCCAGACAGACAGCCAGACAGCCAGCCAGACAGCCAGACAGACAGACAGCCAGACAGACAGCCAGACAGACAGCCAGACAGACAGACAGACAGCCAGATGAACAGCCAGAGAGCCAGAATGGCAGACAGACAGACAACCACACAGACAGACAGCCAGACAGCCAGACAGACAGCCAGACAGCCACACAGACAGCCAGACAGCCAGACAGAGAGCCATACAGCCAGACAGCCAGACAGACAGCCAGACAGCCACACAGCCAGACAGCCAGACAGGCAGCCAGACTGCCAGACAGACAGCCAGACAGCCAGACAGCCAGACAGCCAGCCAGACAGCCAGGCAGCCAGGCAGCCAGCCAGACAGCCAGACAGCGGGCCAGACAGACAGCCAGACAGCGAGACAGCCAGAGAGCCAGACAGACAGCCAGACAGACAGCCAGACAGACAGCCACACAGCCAGACAGACAGCCAGCCAGACAGCCAGACAGACAGCCTGACAGCAAGACAGCCAGCCAGACAGCCAGACAGACAGCCAGACAGCCTGACAGCCAGCCAGACAGCCAGACAGACAGCCAGACAGCCAGACAGCCAGACTGACAGCCAGCCAGGCACCCAGACAGCCAGACAGCCAGAGAGCGAGACAGCCAGACAGACAGACAGCCAGACAGCCAGCCAGACAGCCAGACAGACAGCCAGACAGCCAGCCAGACAACCAGAGAGCCAGACAGCCAGACAGCCAGACAGACAGCCAGACAGATAGACAGCCACACAGAGAGCCAGACAGCAAGACAGACAGCCAGACAGACAGCCAGACAGCCAGACAGACAGCCAGACAGCCAGACAGACAGCCAGACAGACAGACACACAGCCAGACAGCCAGAAGGACAGCCAGAGAGCCAGACAGTCAGACAACCAGACAGACAGCCAGAGAGACAGCCAGACAGACAGCCAGACAGCCCGACAGCCCGACAGACAGTCAGACAGCCAGACAGACAGACAGCAAAACAGACAGCCAGACAGACAGCCAGACAGACAGACAGACGGACAGACAGCAGGACAGACAGCCAGACAGCCACACAGACAGCCAGACAGACAGCCAGACAGCCAGACAGCCAGTCAGACAGGCAGACAGCCAGACAGCCAGACAGCCAGACAGCCAGACAGACAGACAGCCAGACAGTCAGACAGCCTGACAGCCAGACAGCCAGCCAGACAGCCAGCCAGACAGCCAGACAGCCAGACAGACAGCCAGACAGCCAGACAGACAGCCAGACAGCCAGACAGCCAGCCAGACAGGCAGACAGCCAGACAGACAGAAAGACAGACAGCCAGACCGCCAGACAGCCAGCCAGAGAGCCAGAAAGCCAGACAGCCAGACAGCCAGACAGACAGACAGCCAGACAGCCAGACAGACAGCCAGACAGACAGCCAGACAGACAGCCAGCCAGACAGCTAGACAGACATCAGGCCAGCCAGACAGCCAGACAGACAGCCAGACAGCCAGACAGCCAGAATGCCAGCCAGACAGCCAGACAGACAGCCAGTCAGACAGCCAGCCAGACAGCCAGACAGCCAGACAGACAGCCAGACAGACAGCCAGGCAGCCAGAAGGACAGCCAGACAGACAGACAGCCAGACAGCCAGACAGCCAGACAGACAGCGAGACAGCCAGACAGCCAGCCATACAGCTAGACAGCCAGACAGCCAGACAGACAGCCAGACAGCCAGACAGCCAGACAGCCAGACAGCCAGACAGCAAGACAGCCAGACAGCCAGACAGCCAGACAGCCAGACAGACAGCCAGACAGCCAGACAGCCAGAAAGACAGACAGACAGCCATACAGCCAGACAGACAGCCAGACAGCCAGACAGACAGACAGCCAGACAGCCAGACAGCCACACCCAGACAGCCAGACAGCCAGTCAGACACCCAGGCAGACAGCCAGACAGGCAGCCAGACAGACAGCCAGCCACCAGCCAGCAAGACAGCCAGACAGACAGCCAGACAGACCGCCAGCCAGACAGCCAGACAGACAGACAGCCAGACAGACAGCCAGACAGACAGACAGACAGCAAGACAGACAGCCAGACAGACAGCCAGACAGACAGAAAGACAGACAGCCAGACCGCCAGACAGCCAGCCAGAGAGCCAGAAAGCCAGACAGCCAGACAGCCAGACAGACAGACAGCCAGACAGCCAGACAGACAGCCAGACAGACAGCCAGACAGACAGCCAGCCAGACAGCTAGACAGACATCAGGCCAGCCAGACAGCCAGACAGACAGCCAGACAGCCAGACAGCCAGAATGCCAGGCAGACAGCCAGACAGACAGCCAGTCAGACAGCCAGCCAGACAGCCAGACAGCCAGACAGACAGCCAGACAGACAGCCAGGCAGCCAGAAGGACAGCCAGACAGACAGACAGCCAGACAGCCAGACAGCCAGACAGACAGCGAGACAGCCAGACAGCCAGCCATACAGCTAGACAGCCAGACAGCCAGACAGACAGCCAGACAGCCAGACAGCCAGACAGCCAGACAGCCAGACAGCAAGACAGCCAGACAGCCAGACAGCCAGACAGCCAGACAGCCAGACAGACAGCCAGACAGCCAGACAGCCAGAAAGACAGACAGACAGCCATACAGCCAGACAGACAGCCAGACAGCCAGACAGCCAGACAGACAGACAGCCAGACAGCCAGACAGCCACACCCAGACAGCCAGACAGCCAGTCAGACACCCAGGCAGACAGCCAGACAGGCAGCCAGACAGACAGCCAGCCACCAGCCAGCAAGACAGCCAGACAGACAGCCAGACAGACCGCCAGCCAGACAGCCAGACAGACAGACAGCCAGACAGACAGCCAGACAGACAGACAGACAGCAAGACAGACAGCCAGACAGACAGCCAGACCGACAGCCAGACAGCGAGACAGACAGCCAGACAGCCAGACAGCCAGACAGACAGCCAGACAGACAGCCAGGCAGCCAGACAGACAGCCAGACAGCCAGACAGACAGACAGCCAGACAGCCAGACAGGCAGACAGACAGCCAGATAGCCAGACAGCCACACAGCCAGACAGCCAGACAGCCAGTCAGACAGCCAGACAGACAGCCAGACAGACAGCCAGCCACCAGCCAGCAAGACAGCCAGACAGACAGCCAGACAGACAGCCAGCCAGACAGCCAGACAGACAGACAGCCAGACAGACAGACAGCCAGACAGCCAGACAGACAGCCAGACAGACAGCAAGACAGACATCCAGACAGACAGCCAGACCGACAGCCAGACAGCCAGACAGACAGCCAGACAGCCAGACAGCCATACAGACAGCCAGACAGACAGCCAGACAGCCAGACAGCCAGACAGACAGCCAGACAGCCAGACAGACAGCCAGACAGCCAGACAGACAGCCAGACAGCCAGACAGACAGACACCCAGACAGCCATACAGCCAGCCAGACAGCCAGACAGCCAGACAGCCAGACAGGCAGACAAACAGCCTGACAGCCAGCCAGACAGACAGCCAGACAGCCAGCCAGACAGCTAGACAGCCAGACAGCCAGACAGACAGCCAGACAGCCAGACAGCCAGACAGCCAGCCAGACAGACAGACAGCCAGACAGCCAGACAGGCAGACAGACAGCCAGACAGCCAGAAAGACAGACAGACAGCCAGACAGACAGCCAGCCAGACAGCCAGACAGACGGACAGACAGCCAGACAGACAGACAGCAAGACAGACAGCCAGACAGACAGCCAGACCGACAGACAGACAGCAAGACAGACAGCCAGACAGCCAGACAGCCAGACAGACAGCCAGACAGACAGCCAGACAGCCAGACAGCCAGTCAGACAGGCAGATAGCCAGACAGCCAGACAGCCAGACAGCCAGACAGCCAGACAGCCAGACAGTCAGACAGCCAGACAGCCAGACAGCCAGCCAGACAGCCAGCCAGACAGACAGCCAGACAGCCAGACAGACAGACAGCCAGACAGCCAGACAGACAGCCAGACAGCCAGACAGCCAGCCAGACAGGCAGACAGCCAGACAGACAGACAGCCAGACCGCCAGACAGCCAGACAGACAGACAGCCAGACAGACAGTGAGACAGCCAGACAGCCGGACAGCCAGAAAGACAGACAGACAGCCAGACAGACAGCCAGACAACCACACAGACAGACAGACAGACAGACAGCCAGACAGCCAGACAGACAGAGAGCCAGACAGACAGCCAGACAGCCAGACAGACAGCCAGACAGACAGCCAGACAGCCAGACAGACAGCCAGACAGACAGCCAGACAGCCAGACAGAGAGACAGCCAGACAGCGAGACAGCCAGACAGCCAGACAGACAGCCAGACAGCCAGACAGACAGCCAGACATACAGCCAGACAGCCAGACAGACAGCCAGACAGCCAGACAGCCACACAGTCAGACAGCCTGACAGACAGCCAGACAGACAGCCAGCCAGACAGCCAGACAGCCAGAATGCCAGACAGCCAGCCAGACAGCCAGACAGCCAGACAGACAGCCAGATAGACAGCCAGACAGCCAGACAGCCAGACAGACAGCCAGACAGCCAGACAGCCAGACAGCCAGACAGCCAGACTGCCAGACAGCCAGACAGCCAGACAGCCAGACAGCCACACTGCCAGACAGCCAGACAGTCAGACACCCAGACAGACAGCCAGACAGCCAGACAGCCAGCCAGACTGGCAGACAGCCAGACAGCCAGACAGACAGCCAGACAACCACACAGACAGACAGACAGACAGACAGCCAGACAGCCAGACAGACAGAGAGCCAGACAGACAGCCAGACAGCCAGACAGACAGCCAGACAGACAGCCAGACAGCCAGACAGACAGCCAGACAGACAGCCAGACAGCCAGACAGAGAGACAGCCAGACAGCGAGACAGCCAGACAGACAGCCAGACAGCCAGACAGACAGCCAGACATACAGCCAGACAGCCAGACAGACAGCCAGACAGCCAGACAGCCACACAGTCAGACAGCCTGACAGACAGCCAGACAGACAGCCAGCCAGACAGCCAGACAGCCAGAATGCCAGACAGCCAGCCAGACAGCCAGACAGCCAGACAGACAGCCAGATAGACAGCCAGACAGCCAGACAGCCAGACAGACAGCCAGACAGCCAGACAGGCAGACAGCCAGACAGCCAGACTGCCAGACAGCCAGACAGCCAGACAGCCAGACAGCCACACTGCCAGACAGCCAGACAGTCAGACACCCAGACAGACAGCCAGACAGCCAGACAGCCAGCCAGACTGGCAGACAGCCAGACAGCCAGCCAGGCACCCAGACAGCCAGACAGCCAGCCAGACAGCCAACCAGACAGCCAGACAGCCAGACAGCCAGACAGCAAGACAGCCAGCCAGACAGCCAGACAGCCAGACAGCCGGACAGCCAGCCAGACAGCCAGACAGACAGACAGACAGCCAGACCGCCAGCCAGACAGCCAGACAGACATCCAGAAAGACAGCCTGACAGACAGCCAGCCAGACAGACAGAGAGACAGTCAGACAGCCAGACAGACAGCCAGACAGCCAGACAGCCACACAGACAGCCAGTTAGACAGCCAGACAGACAGCCAGACAGCCAGACAGACAGCCAGACAGCCAGACAGACAGCCAGAAAGCCTGACAGCCAGACAGCCAGCCAGACAGCCAGACAGACAGCCAGACAGCCAGACAGCCAGACAGACAGCCAGACAGCCAGTCAGCCAGACAGCCAGACAGCCAGACAGACAGCCAGACAGACGTATATATGCTATATCCATTCTACAAGGGATGATAGCCCTCCATGTTTGTTGGCCTAGTACCTAAAAATTTAAACTAGGCCGTGTTCATCATTTTTTTATGTTCACCCAATTTTCATTTATCTATTATTGAATTCAGAGGATTTAATAAATGAACGTGCCTTCGCTCGGGTCAGACCGTCTTTGTCGGATAGGCGAGATTCTTAGTTTTATTGGATTCTAAATTGAATTTACAATTTGTTAATAACATATTTTGCTAGGTACATTAGTTTTGATATTGTGGTTACAATGGTTATTTCTTATAAATCTTTGTTTACTAAAATTACAATGTTTTATCAGTTTGGTTCATGTACAATTTGTTTCTCATTGTGTGTAATATTTCTTGTATCTGTGTTTACTAAGATTACAATGTTTGTCAATTTGGTTTATGTACAATTTGTTTCTCATTGTATGTAATATTTTTATAGTTGTGATACTACATTTGTTTGTTAAGTATAATCGTATATTCTGGTATTTGTATTTTATGTATATAGAGTTACAGGTGTTTGTATTACAGTTATTGTTTATATAATTGATTTTTGCCTATAAGAGAACAAAGTTTTATTAGAGGAATGTAAATTTTACCTTCTATACTAATTATGCTACTGAAAAAAATACTTCTACAATTACAAACTAAACACTTATATTTGTTAGCTACATTCGTACTATTTCGTACAGCAAAATACAATTCTTATACAAAACATAAAATAAAATAAATAAAAACTATAAATAAAACAAAATGCTCCTGGGTTAATAACATATAGAAAGTTAAAAATATAATAGAATTATATACAGTGGAAAAGGAAAAAATTATGTGAGTGTTAATTACAAATTCTGTATTATCTTTATACAGAAAAACATTTACATAACTAAATAAATAAAATAAAGAAAGAATTCCTAGGTTAGTAAAATTACAAAAAGAGTGACATACAAATAAATAAAAGAATTTAGTTTTAACTACTACCCTAATTAGATAAATAATACATACATGGTAATATGAAGGAAGATACAGAGTTTGTCTTGTTTTTTACATTTACATAATACACAACAAACATAATTTCAACTTTCTGATTAGATCTTACAGCATTGATTAGCAACTACAACTAAAAACTAACTGTTTAGTATACATCTTTATACTAAAAGTAAAAGACCTAGGGGTACACCATGTCTTTTGTTTACATTTGCATGGTATTCCCTTTCTCAAGATATCTTGGCAATCGAAAATTGCAGTTTTTATAGTCTATATTGTTCGAGTTTTTGTTTTGAATATTCGTCGCATATTTGATTCATTTTATTGAACGCACGCTTGTTTCGCAGTATTTGAAATATATTCCTACCTCGGAAAGCGTAATACGCATTCGTTAGGTATTGTATGTCGAAATGACATAGCCAGACGGCGTGTTCGGGGGTTCCTAATTCGCCACATCTGCACAGGTTTGAGTCCACTTGCCCAAACCTGTGTAGATATTCTTCATAGGGTCCATGTCCGGTCAAATAATGTACGAGGCCTCGTGTGGGTTTAAAATACCGCATTTTAAATCTTTCCAGTATATTTGGTAAAAAGTCGTAAGTTCTTCTGCCTGCTGTCACAGAGTCCCATTCGGCCTGATATTCCTCAGTTAATATCTCATCTATGGAATAATAGTCAGTTATTCTATTACCCAATACTTGAGAGGCCCTAACCATGTTATTCTTTTTGAACCAGTACCTGGCTGCTCTTCGCCTAATTTCGTAATCTAGTGGGTAAATACCTAATACTACACATAAGGCTAAAGTGGGGGTTGTGGAGAAAGCACCTGTCATCCTAATTAAGCATTTCCTCTGGGTAGATCTAAGTGACTTGATTGTATTTTGGAGGAAGGTTCTATGTCCCCAGGCGCTTGCCCCATAGCCTATCACAGATGCTAACACTATGTTATTATACATGCGTACTGCCTCATAGGGAATTCTGCCATAATTTCTAGCTAGTCTGCAAATTTTATTCATTATATGCTGACCTTTGTTTGTTATATCATTTACATGTTCTATGTAGTTCCATTTCTCGTCAATAGTTATCCCTAAGTATTTGATATTATTGGATCTTTGAATATTTTCATAGCCTAGCCAGACAGACAGCCAGACAGCCAGACAGCCAGCCAGACAGCCAGCCAGCCAGACAGCCAAACTGCCAGACAGCCAGACAGCCAGACAGACAGACAGCCAGCCAGACAGCCACCAAGACAGCCAGTCAGACAGCCAGCCAGAGAGCCAGCCAGACAGCTAGACAGCCAGACAGACAGCCAGACAGCCAGCCAGACAGACAGACAGACAGCCAGCCAGACAGCTTGACAGCCAGACAGACAGAGAGCCAGACAGCCAGCCAGACAGCCAGACAGCCAGACAGCCAGACTGCCAGACAGCCAGATAGCCAGACAGCCAGACAGACAGCCAGACAGCCAGACAGACAGACAGCCAGACAGCCAGACAGACAGCCAGACAGCCAGTCAGACAGCCAGACAGACAGTCAGACAGCCACACAGCCAGACAGCCAGGCAGCCAGACAGCCATACAGCCAGACAGCCAGACAGCCAGACAGACAGCCAGACAGCCAGGCAACCAGACAGCCAGACAGCCAGACAGCCAGCCAGACAGCCAGACAGACAGCCAGACAGACAGACAGCCAGACAGACAGACAGCCAGACAGACAGCCAGACAGACAGACAGACAGACAGCCAGACAGCCAGAAAGACAGACAGACAGCCAGACAGACAGCCAGACAGACAGACAGCCAGAGAGACAGCCAGACAGCAAGCAGGCAGACAGCCAGACAGACAGACAGCCAGACAGACAGACAGCCAGACAGCCAGAAATCCAGACAGCCAGCCAGACAGACAGCCAGACAGATAGACAGACAGACAGACAGACAGCCAGACAGACAGCCAGAGAGCCAGAAAGCCAGACAGGTAGACAGACAGACAGACAGCCAGACAGCCAGACAGACAGCCAGACAGACAGCCAGACAGCCAGACAGAGAGCCAGACAGCCAGACAGCCAGACAGACAGCCAGAGAGCCAGACAGCCAGACAGCCAGACAGACAGCCAGACAGCCAGACAGCAACTCAGCAACACAGCCAGACAGCCAGACAGCCAGACAGACAGCCAGACAGCCAGACAGCCATACAGCCACACAGCCAGACAGCCAGACAGACAGCCAGACAGCCAGACTGAGAGCCAGACAGCCAGACAGTCAGACAGCCAGACAGCCAGACAGACAGCCAGACAGCCAAACAGACAGCCAGACAGCCAGACAGACAGCCAGACAGCCAGACAGCCACGCAGCCAGACAGCCAGACAGACAGCCAGACAGCCAGACAGACAGCCAGACAGACAGCCATACAGCCAGACAGCCAGACAGCCAGCCGGACAGCCAGACAGCCAGACAGCCAGACAGCCAGACAGCCATAAGAGCCACACAGCCAGACAGCCAGACAGCCAGACAGCCATACAGCCAGCCAGACAGCCAGACAGCCAGACAGCCAGACAGCCAGACAGCCAGTGAGCTAGCCAGACAGCCAGACAGCCAGACAGCCAGACATACAGCCAGCCAGCCAGCCAGCAGGACAGCCAGACAGACAGCCAGCCAACCAGACAGCCAGACAGACAGCCAGACAACCAGACAGACAGCCAGACAGACAACCAGACAGCTGGCTGTCGATTTTACCTCCCAAATATTGCTCACTCACGGCTTGTGTGTTTTAAAACACCAACAGTAGTTTTTTGGTATGAATGAATAATAATTACAATCCAAAGGTTATTTAATCCCGGGACATAAAGCACTTACGATAGTAGGTCGCCATTGGGGCAATTGTCTCTGATGTGAGACGGTCTTGGTGGTTTATTGGGAGAAATTTAAATTGGCTGGAGAATTCAATGTCATTCTGGGAGGTTGTCACAGTACCTTAGTTGTTATACCACACGCCTGGTAAGAAGAGGATCTGTGGTTTAGATCTCAGCTCTGGTATTATATTCTATTCCGATTCTACCTCTCATACATAATTATTATTTAGACTTCTCTAAATTTCTGACAAGATGAGCATTTCCCCCAACATATGTTTTGCAGATGTGTTGGTCAATAACTTGTCTTTTAAGTCTGCTGCTTAGTTAATCTTCATCATAGTTAATTGCTTCTGTTCATATACTCATCTGTCAATTTTACTGTATATTTGATTTGATTTATGTTCAGTATAGGTGCTATATGTATCTGTATCACAGCTCCCCTAGTGGTCTTCCAAGCTGTGCTTTCTTTTTCACACACGCTGATAAAGAACCCAGCAGACATTGTCCACTAACCACGTCTTTCATCCTGAGATTAATCCAACACGCGTTAACACTCCCCATGATTTCTCTGATGACGTTTCCTTGGCTCATCTTTCTGCCTCCAACTGATCCTATCAAGACTCGTTCTGTAGGAGAAAGTGACATCCTATCGACATTTGATTTATATCGTTGATCGATCTCATGGGAGCACACGTATATTTATTCTTTATCATTGATATGGATAAAACATTATTGTCTTATATTATATAAAACTCTGATGTGTTGTATTCATATGGCTTTTTCTACTCTTGTGCTAACCATTCCTACACTCTTATTCCTAACATATATTCTTTGTCTTAGTTGAGATAAAGATTTTCAGAAACTATCTTATTGCTTACTTCATTGTAGGTGCAAGGGGAATATGGGAATACAGTAGGCTTTGAGCGACAGCCAGATCTTTTAGCTTTGAGATTCCGTTGTCTTTGCACAGCTAAGATATAAAAAATGAATAATGATCTTCAATTGACGAAAGTAAAAGAATTCCCAAACGCACAGAAATAACAAGGAATACCTCCGAAATGGTTCAACCTACAAAATATATTTGGACACAAATTGTGTTTTAGCAAAATCTACGTTTTGTATAGTAAGATTTGGTCGTCCCTTACACTTTACCAGTTATGCAAAAGTCATCCAGAGTAAACAGGACTACATGGGCTAAAGCCAGAAAATTCAAAGCATACATTTCGTTTGCCATAAAAATATCTCAAATATATGGCATTTTAATCAAAATCGTTAGAAACATTTTCGAGAAAATCAAAATTTTCGAAAAATGTTCCACGTAAAGGGTAGTTTAAGGTGGAAAAATTTTCTTCATAATCTTCGTGTCGCATCCTTGAATTACATTAAGCTTAATGTCAATTTTGGTTTCTAACCGACTTTTCGGTTTTGAGTTATGCTGCTCACAGACTGACACACACACGCGCACGTACGCACGCACACACACACACGGACCTTTTCCTAAAAATTCTTTTTTTAATTCAAGGGGCCTCAAAACATACATTTTCGGTGAAATCTCGACATCGAATGTTTGGGTGGAATACAATGCTTCCTTCTACTTACCAGTAGAGAAAGTAAACGTGAACAACGATGTTGCATTAGACGAAAGCTTAAGTTTTCCGAAACTGACACAAATAACGAAGAATATCTCCGAAATGGTTTCTCTACAAAAAAAAAACAAAAAAAAAACAAAAAAAAAAAAAAACAACAACAACAAAAGAAAAGTTTTTTGGACATAAATTCTGTTATTCAAAAGTCATCCAGAGTAAACAGGACTATATAAGCTATAGCCAGAAAATTCAAAATACGCATTTCATTTGTCATCTTAAGCATGTTTCATTTTAATAAAAATCGTTCCATGTAAAGGGTAGTTTAGGGTGGAGGAATTTTCTTAAAAATCTTCGTATCGCATACTTGAAAGACTTTAAACCTAAATACCAACTTTAGTTTTAAACCGACTTTTCGTTTTCGAGTTAAGCTGTCCACAGACTGGCAGACACACACGCGGACCTTTTTCTAAAAATTCTTTTTTGGATTCAGAGGACCTCAAAACACATATTTCCGGTGAAATCTCGACATTCAATTTTTGGGTGGAATACAATACTTCCTCTACTTACTAGTAGAGAATGTAAAAAAACGAGATCTACAAGGGAATATGTTTTAGAAGCATTTCTAAAAATTTGAATCCGATGAACATGAAGCAGACGGGACAGTAAGCTTTTTTTAATAATAGTTTGTTGGAGAATGGGTAGAGAAAATCATATTAATATAAAGCGAGGTTTTTTTTTTTTTTTTTTTTTTTTTTTACAATACTGCGATAACTAATAGAAACGATAAATGATTATCGGCTCATTAAAATCTACTATAACGTGTGAATATCCTTTCCTCGTTTCACATTTCTTAATTTTGGTAAATGAAGACATTAGATTTTTTACACGTGATGGCAACAGAAGTAATAGAACAGTAAACCACAATTATTATTGCGTGAATTTTTAGAAAGTTTCCGAAGTGTGTAAAGCACAAAGCTCCAGTTGACTGCTAGTAGGGCATCGACAGCAACCAAGTTAGCTTTTAAAGTCCTTAGTGGGTAAAGCGTTTGTTTTGGTGCACTCTGTGCCTTATCTTTTAACAAAAGCAATGGATGACGACAAAACATGGCAAAGAAAAGAGGGAGCAAATTGAAATTCCAAGGCCCCGTCCAACATTCATAAATGGTCTTCCGAGGGGACAATGTGAATCAATCCTTTGGGGAATTTTGATACTTCACTATGTTCCACGACAACAACGGTTTCTTTTACCTCATTTCCAAACAAAAGAAAGTATCCAGCTAGGAAAACTAGTAAATGAACAGCGAATGAATGTTTAATTTCATTAAATTCGCATATTCATGGATAATGTAAATCAGCGACAGTGTTTTGTCTGTGCTCTCGGTAGTTTTATTACGCAGTCAAAAATTATAAATCACATTTAGATCTTAAAAGCATTTGTTATAGAATTTCAGGAATTTGTTACTGTTGTTACATAAATTATCCCACTTCACTTGATGTATTGGCAGAGCTATGTACATCAAGATGATCCATGAAGTAAGCTAATGGCTGCTTTATAAAAGTAATATGGTTACACCCTTCTTTAAAAAATTATGGCTGTCATTTGCTCTGTAGTGCTTATAAAAGTGATGGGAACCAAATCATTATTTTTCCTGATCCGGAGCTAACTGTTGGTTTCAAGGTTACAAAAACGGCAGTAAATATCTGCCCATGCTTATTATTGCAAGAAATAATTACTAATAAACCAGTGCAACCTACAAAACTATTAAATCTTTGAATAATCGTAAGCTTTCATGGCCGGAGTCAGAATAATGAATAGTGGATTCTTACGGGTTGATAAGCCATAGTCTAGGCATTTTAATGTCCAGACGTTTCGTATACCTCTGCGGTGAACATACTCAGTGGTACGGTCGCAATCTTCTTGGTGAAGGTTTAGTCAACAGGTCAATTGTTTATAAAATTAGCTGTGTTTGTGGTGGGTGGCTGGCTGGCTGGCTGGCTGTCCGGCTGGCTGTCCGGCTGGCTGTCCGGCTGGCTGTCCGGCTGGCTGTCCGGCTGGCTGTCCGGCTGGCTGTCCGGCCGGCTGTCCGGCTGGCTGTCCGGCCGTCTGACTGTCCGGCTGTCTGGCTGTCCGGCCGTCTGGCTGTCCGGCCGTCTGGCTGTCCGGCCGTCTGGCTGTCCGGCCGTCTGGCTGTCCGGCCGTCTGGATGTCTGGCTGTCTGGCTGTCTGGCTGTCTGGCTGTCCGGCTGTCCGTCTGGCTGTCTGGCTGTCTGGCTGTCTGGCTGTCCGGCTGTCCGTCTGGCTCTCTGGCTGTCCGGCTGTCCGGCTGGCTGTCTGGCTGTCTGTCTGGCTGTCTGGCTGTCTGGCTGTCTGTCTGGCTGTCTGGCTGTCTGGCTGTCTGGCTGTCTGTCTGGCTGTCTGGCTGTCTGGCTGTCTGTCTGGCTGTCTGGTTGTCTGTCTGGCTGTCTGGCTGTCTGGCTGTCTGTCTGGTTGTCTGGCTGTCTGGCTGTCTGGCTGTCTGGCTGTCTGGCTGTCTGGCTGTCTGGCTGTCTGGCTGGCTGTCTGGTTCTGGCTGTCTGGCTGTCTGTCTGGCTGTCTGTCTGGCTGTCTGGCTGTCTGTCTGTCTGGCTGGCTGTCTGGCTGTCTGTCTGGCTGTCTGTCTGTCTGGCTGTCTGGCTGTCTGGCTGTCTGGCTGTCTGTCTGGCTGTCTGTCTGGCAGTCTGTCTGGCTGTCTGGCTGTCTGTCTGGCTGTCTGGCTGTCTGGCTGTCTGGCTGTCTGGCTGTCTGTCTGACTGTCTGGCTGTCTGTCTGGCTGGTTGCCTGGCTGTCTGGCTGTCTGGCTCTGTGGCTGTCTGTCTGGCTGTCTGGCTGTCTGTCTGTCTGGCTGTCTGTCTGGCTGTCTGTCTGGCTGTCTGTCTGGCTGTCTGTCTGGCTCTCTGGCTGTCTGTCTGGCTGTGTGTCTGGCTGTCTGTCTGTCTGGCTGTCTGTCTGGCTGTCTGTCTGGCTGTCTGTCTGGCTGTCTGGCTGTCTGGCTGTCTGGCTCTCTGGCTGTCTGTCTGGCTGTCTGGCTGTCTGGCTGTCTGGCTGTCTGTCTGTCTGTCTGGATGGCTGTCTGGCTGTCTGGCTGTCTGTCTGTCTGGATGTCTGTCTGTCTGGCTGTCTGGCTGCTTGCTGTCTCTCTGGCTGTCTGGCTGTGTGGCTGTCTGTCTGGCTGTCAGGCTGTCTGTCTGTCTTTCTGGCTGTCTGGCTGTATGGCTGTCTGGCTGTCTGGCTGTCTGGCTGTCTGTCTGGCTGTCTGGCTGTCTGGCTGTCTGGCGGTCTGTCTGGCTGTCTGGCTGTCGGGCTGGCTGTCTGTCTGGCTGTCCGGCTGTCTGGCTGTCTGTCTGGCTGTCTGGCTGTCTGGCTGTCTGTCTGGCTTTCTGTCTGTCTGGCTGGCTGTCTGTCTGGCGGTCTGGCTGTCTGGCTGTCTGGTTGTCTGTCTGGCTGTCTGGCTGTCTGTCTGGTTCTCTGGCTGTCTGTCTGGCTGTCTGGCGGGCTGGCTGTCTGGCTGTCTGTCTGGCTGTCCTGCTGGCTGGCTGGCTGTCTGTCTGGCTGTCTGGCTGTCTGTCTGGCTGGCTGTCTGGCTGTCTGGCTGTCTGGCTGGCTGTCTGGCTGTCTGGCTGTCTGGCTGGCTGTCTGGCTGTCTGGCTGTCTGGCTGTCTGGCTGTCTGTCTGGCTGTCTGGCTGTCTGGCTGTCTGGCTGTCTGTCTGGCTGTCTGGGTGTCTGGCTGTCTGTCTGTCTGGCTGTCTGTCTGGCTGTCTGGCTGTCTGGCTGTCTGGCTGTCTGGCTGTCTGGCTGTCTGGCTGTCTGGCTGTCTGGCTGTCTGGCTGTCTGGCTGTCTGGCTGTCTGGCTGTCTGGCTGTCTGGCTGTCTGGCTGTCCGGCTGGCTGTCTGGCTGTCTGGCTGTCTGGCTGTCTGTCTGGCTGTCTGGCTGTCTGGCTGTCTGGCTCTCTGGCTGTCTGTCTGGCTGTCTGGCTGTCTGGCTGTCTGGCTGTCTGTCTGTCTGTCTGGATGGCTGTCTGGCTGTCTGGCTGTCTGTCTGTCTGGATGTCTGTCTGTCTGGCTGTCTGGCTGCTTGCTGTCTCTCTGGCTGTCTGGCTGTCTGTCTGGCTGTCTGGCTGTCTGGCTGTCTGTCTGTCTGGCTGTCTGGCTGTGTGGCTGTGTGGCTGTCTGGCTGTCTGGCTCTCTGGCTGTCTGTCTGGCTGTCTGGCTGTCTGGCTCTTTGTCTGGCTGTCTGGCTGTCTGTCTGGCTGTCTGTCTGGCTGTCTGGCTGTCTGTCTGTCTGTCTGGCTGTCTGTCTGGCTGTCTGTCTGGCTGGCTGGCTGGCTGGCTGGTTGTCTAGCTGTCTGCCTGTCTGTCTGGCTGGCTGGCTGGCTGTCTGTCTGGCTGTCTGCCTGTCTATCTGTCTGGCTGTCTGGCTGTCTGGCTGTCTGGCTGTCTGTCTGTCCTTCTGGCTGGGGTTGGACGTTGACTGCCTTCCCCCCTTAAGGAGGGTCTTGCGTGTGTACGCGGCCCTTATTGTTAGCGATTCGAGTCTATATTCCTTACGCAGCCAACGCGCACCCGGGTCCTTGTCCCCCAACCCTGGGCAACGGAAACATTCCGGCGAAGAGGTGCTAAACAAACTAGAGATAGAGGGAATCCAAAATGCAAAGATCTCCTGTGAAAGGCACCCCTCCAAGAGGGAGGAGTGCAAGTTCTACTATCGAACAGGAAAGTGCCTCTGGTGCTAGCATTAGTGCTAACACCAGAAGAGATAACATACCCGAGCCAGTGATGAACATGAGGGTGGACCTCCTAGAGGTTGAAAACATGCTAACCACGGGAGGATAACAAGGGAAAAAGTTGGTATAATCCAAAGGAAGCTCATGGAGCTGACCAACAACTTGAACTTTTCCATGGGTAGGATAATTGAATTAGAGCGAGAAAACGGTAGGCTGAGGGAAGAAAATGAAAATCTGAAGAAGGGGACGATCAAACCGTCCTATGCAACGGTGACCACCGCACCCATGAGCTCAAAGGGCTACATGGGCAAAGACTTAAAGATTCAAAACGCGTTGAATAAGAAAGTTCCAACACTTTTTGTCTCCAAGGAGGGTAAGACCTCTCCAGAGGTATACAAACGTATAGGTGAGATCATTAATCCGGCTAAAGAGAAAATCCGCTTTAGAAATATCAAGCCGCTTAAAGTTAAAAAAGAGGTCATTCTTGAGGTAGAATCAGAAGCCGATATTGAGAAAATTATGAACCATCCGGTGCTATCAAAAGAATTAAATATAGAAAAGCCGAAAAAGTTTCTACCAAGGCTCATATTATATGATGTGCCAAAGTGGATCGAAAGCGAAAAATTAACGGAACTAATCTATGAACAAAATTTAACTGAACATATACAACGCGATGCATACGAAAAGTCGATTAAACATAGATTCTTAACGGGTCCCCGTAGGGAAGATGTAGTTCATCACGTGTTTGAGGTAGATAAAACATTGAGAAAGCTGATTTTGGAAAAGGGTAGGCTTTACATAGATTTCGCAAGCATAGTGGTTAAAGATTTCCTGGTAGTACCTCGGTGCAACAAATGCCAAGATCTCGGTCACGTCATGAAAAATTGCACATCCAACAAGAAAGTATGCGGACATTGTGGGGAGCAAGACCACATTAAGAAAGAGTGTGAGAAGAAGCGAATGCCGGGGGTTTGCATTGCGTGTATGTCTAGGAACAAAAAAGAGAAATGTAAAAAACCAAACTCTACAGACTGTGAAACGTATAAAACATTGTTGCAAAGACAGATACAGAGGACGGACTATGGCCAGTAGCGGGAATATTGTAAGTAATAAGCCTATTTTAGCATGTATGGTTTTATACATTGTTTTTAATTCCTGCACGCATTGCTATGTGGATTGTGGGCGTCCCACGGCATCTCTTGGTATTCTTTTTTATATTGTTTTAGATGTGATTATGTATGTATTTTATTGGGTGGTTGTTGTTGTTTTTATACTTTTTATACTTTTTATACTTTTTATATTTTTTATACATTTTATATTTTATTTAAATAACGATGCATGTTTTTACTTATATACACAGTTTTATTTCCTGATTGGTTTTTCAGTTTTAGAATTGGTTTTTTGGGTGTTTTATACTCTTTATGTTGTTAATATCTATGTATGTTTTAAAATTAACCATAGTTTTAATATTCTTAACGTTTTAACGTTTTTTATCTTTGATACAAGTAGCGTTTTTATTATGGGTTTTTATGTCACTAGCTTTTTAATCTCCACTTTTTTAGGTTTTAATGATGTTTTACGGAATTGTTTACCTAGTTTCTGGATTTTATGTAATGATAATTTTAAAGGTTTTTACTATATGATTTGTATGGTTTTTAGTCTTTTTTACTTCCGGGATGGATAAATTTTTAAATCTTAAAATAGGACAACTAAATTGTGCTAGATCAAAACTTGTTATGTGTGAGATTCGAAAGCTGGTGGATGACATGTCGCTGGACGTCCTATGTCTACAGGAACCATATTCCAGGGGTGGGTGCATACCACACATGCCGATATGTAGCAACATTATTATGCACAATTGTAATCCCATGGCCAGTATCATAGTACTGAACAAATATGTTAAAATAATAAAAAACGAAATATTTTGTAACGAGTACTGTAATTGTATAGAAATTTATACAAATAGGCATAATCTGATACTGGTCAATTTATATTGTCAACCTAGCAAAGAAATAGAAGAAGCATTACACCTACTAAGACAAATAATCAGAACATATGGGGACAGACCTATAATTATAGCCTCAGACATCAACGCTAAATCGCATTTATGGTTTAGTGGGAGGGTAGATGACAGAGGTGACAAAGTTGAGGAATTAATCATGGAACTAAACCTTGAAGTAGCCAATAAGCCGGGTAACCCACCCACTTACATCGGCAGAATAGGAGTTAAGGCCAACATAGATGTAACCTTGTGTAATATTAGGGCATCAAGATTTTTAACCGACTGGACTGTAACTCAAAATTTAACGACAAGCGACCATAATTTGATTACCTTCATAATTAGCACTAGCACCCCTGAATTAACCGAACTAAAGTTCAACTATAGACTGGCTAACTGGAATAAATTGCGAGAGACATTCAACCCCCCACCACTAGTCGTACAGGGACAGGATATTGACCAGGCGGCTATTGAACTTAGGAACAAACTTAAACTGGCAATGAAAGATAGCATCCCTTTGACTAAAGTCAAGAATAGACCTACCAATGCTCCCTGGTCTGCAGTATTGCAGCGACTAAGGAGAGTTTGCAGGAAAACTAGAAGTTTATATCAGAGGGCTATTAATCCGAATGAAAGAGAAATTAGACTCACTATATACAGGAGGAACAAAGAAAAATATCACGCAGCACTATTGCAACATAAAAATAAAAGCTGGAATAAATTTACTTCGGATTGTTTACAAAAGGATGCCTGGGGAATACCCTATAAGATTGTTAGTGAGAAACTTACTCCATTTACAATGTCCACAATACAAAAGGACGACGATACACATACCGTTGGCATAACAGAAACTTACACATATCTTCTCGACCGCTTGATACCCTCGGACGACCCAGCAACTGAGAACCAACATCAACAACACATACGTAATAGCATCACAAACCCGGACTTCACCACAATAGAAACAACACCCGTGACCACAGTAGAAGTACACAGAATCATCTCATCCATGAAATGCAGGAAAGCTCCAGGGCCCGATAACATCACAGTGGAAGTCCTTCAGGCGGTGAATGTTAAAATTAGTGAATTCCTTGCCAGTCTATTCAATGAATGTTTCCATCAAAGGAAGATTCCAAGTATCTGGAAACAATCTAGGCTAGTGATATTAAAAAAATCTTCGGATAAGGACCCCAAGTTGGTCAAATCCTACCACCCAATCTGCCTTTTAAACACTGTGGCAAAAATCCATGAAAAAGTTATTTGTAGTAGATTAATGGACTTGGCAGGTCACTACATATATCAGCACCAATATGGCTTTATGCCGAAAAAATCCGCGGATGACGCGTTAAATTACCTTGCCGAACTCGTTGATACTACGAATAAGAAGTATGTTTTAGGAATTTCCTTAGATATAAATGGTGCATTCGATAACCTTTGGTGGCCTGCTTTGTTCAAGATATTAATAGAGTTAGAATGCCCCGAACAATTGTATAATACAATAGTAAATTATTTTAAACAGAGACATGTCAATTTTAACACTGGTAGTTTTAGTTTTAGTAAAGTTTTAAGTAAGGGCTGTCCCCAGGGCTCGGTGTGTGGACCCTTGTTTTGGAATATTGGTTTCAATCAATGTGTGATGGATTTTAGTAATTTAAATGATGTACATGGTGTGGTGGCCTATGCTCATGACGTATTTTTAATAATAAATGCCGATTCAAGAAGAGAACTTGAAGTCAAATCGAATAACGTTCTGAATGAAGTATTGCTAAGTCTCTCTAGGATCAAACTAAAAATTTCCGTGGCGAAAACTAAATTTGTCTTATTAAAGGGCACACTCCAGAGATCACCAATATTAAAAATTAATAATAACCCGATCTCAAGAAATATTAGTGTTAAGTTTTTAGGGGTTCACTTCAATGAAAAGGTAAATTTTAAAACACACATCGATGAAATTATTGCTAAGACTTTTAAAATAATGAACAAAGTGATCAGAATAACTTTTAATAGTGGTAGGATACCCTATCATGTTCTAAAACTGTATAACAGTGCAATTTTAACTGGTATTGTTGCGTATGGAGCAAGTTGCTGGTGTGAGAGGGTATTTTTAGATGTGGCCCGTAAGAAATTAAGATCAATGCAAAGGAAAGTTTTAATAAGAATGATCGGCGCATTCTCCACCACACCAACTGACGCTTTGTACGTTATTTGAGGCATATTACCGATTGACCTAGAAATTAGAAAGAGAGCTTCCCGTTACTGGCTTCGGAGAGGTAACAACACGAGAGCATCTCAACTTGCTGGTTTTAGGATAGAAGATGAAACGGAACTTAATGAAAAAATGTGGGATATTTGGCAGGACGAATGGCAGGCTAGCGAAACGGGGAGAAGAACCTTCTCATTTTTTCCCAATGTGATAGAACGAGCTAAAATGAAATATTTAAAACCTTCCCAAGGCCTCGTGCACTACCTCTCCGGCCATGGTCCGTACCCTGCATACTTAAGTAGATTTGGTCAAATAGAATCTGACATATGCGAATGCAATAATATAGGAACCCCCGAGCATGTAATATTTGAATGTCCACACACTTTGAACATTAGAAGGGTATATCAAAGACGCCTACAAGGCAAATGTATTAATGAGATACTACGGAACAAGAGACTTTGGGGTGTACTCAACACCATAACTGATACCTTTTCCAAATTTAAACTTAAAGAATTTTACCGTGGATAGCTGGGTGATATTGTTAATAATTTATCGGGTATTTTAAATTTTTAATTCTTAACATTTTATGTATACTAATTTACATCTTAATCAAATTTTTAATTAAATGTTAGTCAATTCTTAATCAAATTTTAATCAAATTTTAATCAAATTTTAATCTTTTAAATTTTTAAGTATTAACTTATTGTTGAGTTTGTATTTTAGCTGTGTTTGGCGCTAATTCTATTTGCATGTTGTGTGTTTTATCTTTTTATCTCTATTATTTTATTTTGTTATTAATTGCATGACGTATTAGTTTTTATTTATTTAATCTTTTAATTTTTAAATTCTATGTTGTCTCTTATCCGTGTATGTCATGTATAGATTGTGTAGTGATTTTAATGTGTTATGTTCCCCTTCTTATCATAACTATATTATGTAATAATTAATTAATAATATCCCTTAAATATAATTATAATCTATGCTACTAAATTAATCAATTGGAAATTAATTGTAATAACAAATGTATTAAGGACTCGGCCATAAATGTTAAGAAGCCGAGTCAATTAAGAATGGGGAGCCCCCTAGTCTGCGGTTGCGCAGGCTAGGGGGCCTTTTTTTGTCCTTCTGGCTGTCTGGCTGTCTGTCTGGCTGTCTGGCTGTCTGTCTGTCCTTCTGGCTGTCTGGCTGTCTGTCTGGCTGTACGGCTCTCTGGCTGTCTGGCTGTCTGTCCGGCTGTACGGCTCTCTGTCCGGCTGTACGGCTCTCTGTCCGGCTGGGTGTCCGTCTGGCTGGCTGGCTGGCTGGCTGGGTGTCCGTCTGGCTGGCTGGCTGGCTGGGTGTCCGTCTGGCTGGGTGTCCGTCTGGCTGGGTGTCCGTCTGGCTGGCTGGGTGTCCGTCTGGCTGGCTGGCTGGCTGGCCGGCTGGCTGGCCGGCTGCCTGGCCGGCTGGCCACCCACCCACCACAAACACAGCTAATTTTATAAACAATTGACCTGTTGACCAAACCTTCACCAAGAAGATTGCGACCGCACCACTGAGTATGTTCACCGCAGAGGTAGACGAAACGTCTGGACATTAAAATGCCTAGACTATGGCTTATCAACCCGTAAGTATCCACTATTCATTATTCTGACTCCGGCCATGAAAGCTTACGATTATTCAAAGATTTAATAGTTTTGTAGGTTGCACTGGTTTATTAGTAATTATTTCTTGCAATAATAAGCATGGGCAGATATTTACTGCCGTTTTTGTAACCTTGAAACCAACAGTTAGCTCCGGATCAGGAAAAATAATGATTTGGTTCCCATCACTTTTATAAGCACTACAGAGCAAATGACAGCCATAATTTTTTAGAGAAGGGTGTAACCATATTACTTTTATAAAGCAGCCATTAGCTTACTTCATGGATCATCTTGATGTACATAGCTCTGCCAATACATCAAGTGAAGTGGGATAATTTATGTAACAACAGTAACAAATTCCTGAAATTCTATAACAAATGCTTTTAAGATCTAAATGTGATTTATAATTTTTGACTGCGTAATAAAACTACCGAGAGCACAGACAAAACACTGTCGCTGATTTACATTATCCATGAATATGCGAATTTAATGAAATTAAACATTCATTCGCTGTTCATTTACTAGTTTTCCTAGCTGGATACTTTCTTTTGTTTGGAAATGAGGTAAAAGAAACCGTTGTTGTCGTGGAACATAGTGAAGTATCAAAATTCCCCAAAGGATTGATTCACATTGTCCCCTCGGAAGACCATTTATGAATGTTGGACGGGGCCTTGGAATTTCAATTTGCTCCCTCTTTTCTTTGCCATGTTTTGTCGTCATCCATTGCTTTTGTTAAAAGATAAGGCACAGAGTGCACCAAAACAAACGCTTTACCCACTAAGGACTTTAAAAGCTAACTTGGTTGCTGTCGATGCCCTACTAGCAGTCAACTGGAGCTTTGTGCTTTACACACTTCGGAAACTTTCTAAAAATTCACGCAATAATAATTGTGGTTTACTGTTCTATTACTTCTGTTGCCATCACGTGTAAAAAATCTAATGTCTTCATTTACCAAAATTAAGAAATGTGAAACGAGGAAAGGATATTCACACGTTATAGTAGATTTTAATGAGCCGATAATCATTTAACGTTTCTATTAGTTATCGCAGTATTGTAAAAAAAAAAAAAAAAAAAAAAAAAAAAAAAAAAAAAAAAAACTCGCTTTATATTCATATGATTTTCTCTACCCATTCTCCAACAAACTATTATTAAAAAGCTTACTGTCCCGTCTGCTTCATGTTCATCGGATTCAAATTTTTAGAAATGCTTCTAAAACATATTTCCTTGTAGATCTCGTTTTTTTACATTCTCTACTAGTAAGTAGAGGAAGTATTGTATTCCACCCAAAAATTGAATGTCGAGATTTCACCGGAAATATGTGTTTTGAGGTCCTCTGAATCCAAAAAAGAATTTTTAGAAAAAGGTCCGCGTGTGTGTCTGCCAGTCTGTGGACAGCTTAACTCGAAAACGAAAAGTCGGTTTAAAACTAAAGTTGGTATTTAAGTTTAAAGTCTTTCAAGTATGCGATACGAAGATTTTTAAGAAAATTCCTCCACCCTAAACTACCCTTTACATGGAAAATGTTTTCGAAAATCTTGACTTTCTTGAAAATGGCTCTAACGATTTTTATTAAAATGAAACATGCTTAAGATGACAAATGAAATGCGTATTTTGAATTTTCTGGCTATAGCTTATATAGTCCTGTTTACTCTGGATGACTTTTGAATAACAGAATTTATGTCCAAAAAACTTTTCTTTTGTTGTTGTTTTTTTTTTTTTTTTTTGTTTTTTTTTTTTTTTTTTTTTTTGTAGAGAAACCATTTCGGAGATATTCTTCGTTATTTGTGTCAGTTTCGGAAAACTTAAGCTTTCGTCTAATGCAACATCGTTGTTCACGTTTACTTTCTCTACTGGTAAGTAGAAGGAAGCATTGTATTCCACCCAAACATTCGATGTCGAGATTTCACCGAAAATGTATGTTTTGAGGCCCCTTGAATTAAAAAAAGAATTTTTAGGAAAAGGTCCGTGTGTGTGTGTGCGTGCGTACGTGCGCGTGTGTGTGTCAGTCTGTGAGCAGCATAACTCAAAACCGAAAAGTCGGTTAGAAACCAAAATTGACATTAAGCTTAATGTAATTCAAGGATGCGACACGAAGATTATGAAGAAAATTTTTCCACCTTAAACTACCCTTTACGTGGAACATTTTTCGAAAATTTTGATTTTCTCGAAAATGTTTCTAACGATTTTGATTAAAATGCCATATATTTGAGATATTTTTATGGCAAACGAAATGTATGCTTTGAATTTTCTGGCTTTAGCCCATGTAGTCCTGTTTACTCTGGATGACTTTTGCATAACTGGTAAAGTGTAAGGGACGACCAAATCTTACTATACAAAACGTAGATTTTGCTAAAACACAATTTGTGTCCAAATATATTTTGTAGGTTGAACCATTTCGGAGGTATTCCTTGTTATTTCTGTGCGTTTGGGAATTCTTTTACTTTCGTCAATTGAAGATCATTATTCATTTTTTATATCTTAGCTGTGCAAAGACAACGGAATCTCAAAGCTAAAAGATCTGGCTGTCGCTCAAAGCCTACTGTATTCCCATATTCCCCTTGCACCTACAATGAAGTAAGCAATAAGATAGTTTCTGAAAATCTTTATCTCAACTAAGACAAAGAATATATGTTAGGAATAAGAGTGTAGGAATGGTTAGCACAAGAGTAGAAAAAGCCATATGAATACAACACATCAGAGTTTTATATAATATAAGACAATAATGTTTTATCCATATCAATGATAAAGAATAAATATACGTGTGCTCCCATGAGATCGATCAACGATATAAATCAAATGTCGATAGGATGTCACTTTCTCCTACAGAACGAGTCTTGATAGGATCAGTTGGAGGCAGAAAGATGAGCCAAGGAAACGTCATCAGAGAAATCATGGGGAGTGTTAACGCGTGTTGGATTAATCTCAAGATGAAAGACGTGGTTAGTGGACAACGTCTGCTGGGTTCTTTATCAGCGTGTGTGAAAAAGAAAGCACAGCTTGGAAGACCACTAGGAGAGCTGTGATACAGATACATATAGCACCTATACTGAACAAAAATCAAATCAAATATACAGTAAAATTGACAGATGAGTATATGAACAGAAGCAATTAACTATGATGAAGATTAACTAAGCAGCAGACTTAAAAGACAAGTTATTGACCAACACATCTGCAAAACATATGTTGGGAGAAATGCTCATCTTGTCAGAAATTTAGAGAAGTCTAAATAATAATTATGTATGAGAGGTAGAATCGGAATAGAATATAATACCAGAGCTGAGATCTAAACCACAGATCCTCTTCTTACCAGGCGTGTGGTCTAACAACTAAGGTACTGTGACAACCTCCCAGAATGACATTGAATTCTCCAGCCGATTTAAATTTCTCCCAATAAACCACCAAGACCGTCTCACATCAGAGACAATTGCCCCAATGGCGACCTACTATCGTAAGTGCTTTATGTCCCGGGATTAAATAACCTTTGGATTGTAATTATTAGTCATTCATACCAAAAAACTACTGTTGGTGTTTTAAAACACACAAGCCGTGAGTGAGCAATATTTGGGAGGTAAAATCGGAACTGACAAGTTCAATTATTGTGAGACTGTCTTTGTGGTTTACCGGAAGAAATACGAATCGGTTGGAGAATTCAGTGTCATTCTGGCAGTTGTCACAGTAGCTTAATGGTTAGAGCACCCGTCTGTTAAGCGGAGGGTCTGTAGTTCGGGTCCCAGCTGTTGGATTACATTTTTCAGCTCCTATTCTACCTCTCAAACATTGCCCACACACGGCTTGTGTGTTTAAAAACACCAACAGTAAGTTTGTTGGTATAAATAAATAATAATTATGTAACTGTCCAGAATAATGACTACCTGCCGGCAAACTTTAGGGGGACACTTTGCTGACGTAGTTTCCCCACCCCCTCAGCATTAGAAAGTCAAAATACAGTCACCCTCCATTCGATTCGACTTATTTTATAACAGTTGCTTGATCAGCCAGAACAGACTTTTTTAGAAGTGTTAGATCTAGTGAGATCTATTATTCCCATATTCGTCCAAATATGCCGGAGGCATCTAAGAAGACTCCATTTGCAGCACTCACAATGTCATCTTCTCCAGGATAAATCCAGCCTGTGTTTTGCGATCGACTCGAGTCCAAAGACCTTGAGCAATTTATGGCTACTCATAGCAGAAGAAATATCATGATACATATATAAGTATACAGGTGTCCCCAAATTAGACCGACAAATTTTGGGAGCTGATAGATAACACCATTTTAAACACTTTTTGTTAAGGAAATTTTTTTGCTGCGATGTTTCGTTTAAGCGCCAGACGAGTGAATGCCATAGATTGCTGCCTCCCACCCAGTTTAAATATTTACGGCAAAATCAACAATGCAAATTAGTATTGTATTTATCTTAGCAAGGCACACAATCTTAATCCAAGAAA
This sequence comes from Tenodera sinensis, assembly GCA_030765045.1. Classification (NCBI taxonomy): domain Eukaryota; kingdom Metazoa; phylum Arthropoda; class Insecta; order Mantodea; family Mantidae; genus Tenodera; species Tenodera sinensis. The sequence continues at coordinate 143,272,163 of CM060967.1, read as the reverse complement.
CAAACACAGAACACATAAACAAAACGCATAAACAATGATAGAAACAATAAACTGTACATTTTCTTGGCATATTCAAGGTTCAAGGGCCTTTATGGCTACTAGTGAACTCACTGAATACAATGCAATTCAATCCGACAACATATAAAACGTTCATTATAAAACTATGTTTTGGGATTTTCGGTTAATGATGGGGTTTTGGTGAAGATGGGGTAATGATGGAGATGGGGTTTTGGTGAAGAGCGGTGGGAAGGGTGAAAACTCCTGCAGTTCTGAAGATCTGTAGAATTCTCAAGTACTTTCATGATGTGTGAATTATGATTACGTGGATAGAATACCCAATGTTGCAATGTTCTGCAACCGAATAAATACATATGCTGTAGACTTTTTCTATACTCTGATAATTTATATTTTGTTACTTTTCTTTGAGAAATTTAAATAATTGCTTAGCGAATTCAGGCAGCCGCCAAATGTGTATTTCCGATGAAGCGCATAGCAATTTTGGGTTGGTATACAATAACTGATACTTTGTCATTAGGTCTAGACATAAACTCAGAATGGAAGATTTGAAATATGTTATCATTAAAGCTGCCGATGAAGCACTAGGATAGAGGAAAATAAGATCTAAAAACAGAGGATTGTATATCTGAAATGATAATATTGCTTATTTAATTAGAGTTAAGAAAGAAGCCTATTTAAAACTATTAAATAACCCTAACATGAAAACAGAATTGAATATAAGAGAAGTAGTGTCATAGTGAAAAAAATAAACGCGCAAGTTACAACGACAGAGTTGGGATCGATATGTTAAGCAATTTGGAATATGGTGTCCGTGAAGCACTTAAATAGAACAGAAGAGGTCACTGTAGAACTCAACAATATTTCTGAAGATGATTGTCTGAAATGTTTTAAAGAATTATGGTCTCGCCCAGGGGAAGAAGAACATGAAGGATTAAGTAAAACTTACGTTGAGGCTTATTCCATCACAATGAACAATTATTAGAAGAAATGGAAACCTTCAAAAGCAATAAGGCACCAGGATCTGATGAAATATCTCTGGAAACTGATCATGTATACAAACACAAACTTCAATGCAAGAGTTTCTCTATCTGAAAGGTCCCGAGTAACATCATACAGGGAAGAATAGTTCATATGTGTGCGAAATTAACCTCAGAGGACTTATTCTACACATGAAATTCGTGAGGAACTAATGGTATGTGGGCAATCTTAATCTCAACAGTGCAACGCCAACTTGTGAACAAGGTTTAAAGAGGTGTACAGCGCCCAAAAAGGTTTTATTACACAAACAAAATAAGGTGAAAATATTACAATGGGCACGGCAACATATAAATTGGAACGTGCAGCAATGGTCCAAGACGTTACTCACGGACGAATCTTATTTTGAAGTATTTGTAAGCTATTGTCGAATTTTTGTCCGTAGACTTCGTGGAGGACGTATGAAGAGTCGGTGTTTGACGCTATCCATGAAGAATGGCGGAGGGTCGGTCGTAGTGCAGGAATGTTTTGCAGACGATAAAGTCGGCGATCTACTGGGAATTAATGGAGAATTAAAGAAGGTAGGATCGCACAGGATACTGATCAAAAATACAGTTATATCTGGAAGGAGACTTATTGATTGTGGGTTTGTTCTGCAGCAGGACAATGATACCCAACATGCTTCTAGATTGTTCAGAGATTATGTAAGTAGAGAAGAGAAATTGGGAAAGTGAAAAATAACCAAGTCAGTCATCTAACTTAAATTCTATTGAACTATTATGGGATGAAGTTGACAGGGAAGTCAGAAAACTGAGGTCAAGTAATGCTGAAGATCTACTGAATAATTTGCAGACATCTTGGACTGCAATATTTGCAAAAATACTACAAAATATTATATACCGTGCAGCTGGATACTTCGAGGAGGTTAAAATCTAAATAATATTGTATTTTACTTAATGATATATAAAGAAAATATTTACTTTGTTGGTATATGTAGTTTTTACGACGTGTTTGTATATTAAAATAAGTGTTTTTCATATGTGATCGAAAACCTTTGACCGGTAGTGTAAGTAGGAGTAAGTAGGGAAAGGAGGGATTACTCAGTGTGTTCTTATTTAAATTCTTTAATTATTAAAGAAAAATAGCATAAGGCAACCACGTTCTGGCTATAACCTTAAAATACGTGTATAACTAAAAGCATGCATACACTAATTTGTAACATGGCAGTGTTCAACATTCGCCAAGCAGAGAGTTTCGTTTTAAACTCCCTGTGGCTGCCATATACTGCGTGTGATGATGGTGACTCTGGTCATCCTATCTCACAGAAATGTTCTCTCTCCGCATTCTTCAATCAACTTGGAATTTTGGCCAATAAAGGTTCGCTGGAGCTGCAACTATGTCATGACCATGATGCTACCTGGAGAAACCAACCCATGCCACTCTTGTATCTCTAATCCGTTCTCAACCTGGCAATCTCATAGGTATAATTTATTACTAGATGAGCTTTGTGAAAAATTCACATAACCTTTACAAAGATCTAAATCTTTACTAATATTCAAAAAAGTAAATTTATATGTGTATGTAATATAAAAAATAAAGAAAAAAACAGGAAAAGGAAAACATTGTTATAACTATTTTACGATTGTAAAATCGTATTCTTTCTGATGGACATGATTCACGAAACACCCTGTGATTTCAATTTATAAATTACTAAACGACTAAAAAGTATTTACAAAGCTTATGTAACAGAATGGAGTAATTTGAAGTTATACAATAATATACTTGTGAAAAAGTTTTTGGCTTTCTGTTGATATTGCGAAGGAATAAAAATATTCGTTGCTACCCCACAGAAAACGCTGCAAAGGACGTTAATATATTGCTACATATTGTTTTGAAATGAGTGTTATATAAAACAAACTTATAGTATAACGCAAAGTATTTGGTTGCTGAACTATTTACTTAATGAATTTTTGTCTTTATGTTTGTACAATTTAGAAACGATCCACTGAGCATATTGAAATTAAAGGGTAGTTTAGGATGGACAAATTTTCTTCAAAATCTTCGTGTCACGCCCTTGAAGGACATTAAACTTAAATATGAACTTTGATTTTTAACCGACTTTTCGTTTTTGAGTTGTGCTGTCCACTGATTGACACACATATATACATGGAGTTTTTCTAAAACTGCATTTTTTTTGGATTCAGGGGCCTCAAAACATATATTTCCGGTGAAATCTTGACATCAATTTTTGGGTGGAATACAATACTTCCTATAATACTTCCTTCAATACTTCACTATACATAGTAGAGAAAGTGGGGGGGAAAAAATCATATTGAATCTGACGCTTTTTAAGTATGCTAGGCGAAGGTTAACAGAAATTTTCCTCCCTTTAAATGGAAAATTTTACTTAAATCCTATATATTTAAGGTGTATGCATGACTAAATGCATATACATTTGCATTTAGGATAATCAACATGTGAAATCTTCAGTTTGTGCGAATTTTATGTACTTTTGTATAAATAGGCAAAAGAACATAAGGTATACGCAAGCGTTTGTAAGAGTAATTTGTACCAGAATAGAGAAAGTTATGCACGTGAGTGAAACTCATCAGATTTTTTCTAAAAATAACTAACGAAGTTGTAAATATAATATAAGGATATTTAAAATGCCAAATAAAATATACACCTTGAATTCTCTGGAAATAATCCATGATGTCATCTTCATCAGATAGAATTTCAAATAATCTTGCATAACTGTGAAACCTCAAATGCTAGACGAAAAAGTACTGCACAAAAAGAGCTCTTTATAACATATAATTCATTTCAAATAAACCTTTGCGAAAGCAGTCATTTCCGAGGAATGTATTATTAATGGTTTAAACTGTTTAACAGTTTGTCAATTTTTAAAGTGCTGTCAACATTGTTATTTCTCGAAATTGCATGTAAAATGTATGGAATTTTAAGGTAAGAGTGTTGCGTCAAGCTCTAAAATATTTGACTATTGCTATTGCCTTTGTATTCATAAGTAAATGGTGTGAAGTAGCTATTTCTGGAAAGCTTTCTCTATTAAAATGGAGTAGATAGGAAAATAACTTTGGTAAGAATAATTTGTATACTCACTAATAAACGAAGAGAGCCGAGTAAGTCATGTGAATGTAATACATCAGCTTTTTGTTAGCTGCAAATATTAATATAAACGAAATTAATATTGACATTTGAAGGTCATACCATATGAACTGAGCAGGAAAATGGAATGGGTTTCAGAATAATCCCCGGGACTAATGAAGAAGAAGAACAAGAAGAAGAAGAAGATAATGATGGTGAATGTGAAAGTGACGAATAATAATGTGGCGCTGGCTGGAAGGCCGCGCACATCAAAGCGAGCCAGGTCAAGCTACCCCACACTACTGCTTGTGAATGCGCGGCAAAACAAAGGAGTTTCCGGAACGTTCGCGATGCCGCGACTGCCGGCTTATTTGTGACAGCTTCGAGAAAAAGGTCAATTTCGAGAGAGATCCATGATACAAGGGCATTCTTTCTATGAAAGGAGGTGAGACGACAAGAGAAGCGAGAAGTTATTGTTTTGAGGGGAGTAAATTGTTGAGTGTTGAACGGGACTGCTGTTAGCAGTGTGTGTGTGCGTGTGTGCAGTCGCGAGGCCTGTGGGTGTCTACAGAGACGCTTTGGGACATTGATACGTCGAGTTAAAGTTAGTATTGAAGTGAAGCAGTTTTAGTGAGCATTGAGTGATCAAAACCAGTAGTTTGTTAGAGAGAGAGAACTGAAAGATAGAAAACTGCGTGTGTGTCAAGATTAAGAGAGGACTGAACAGCTGTGGCTCACAAGATCACAACGAATTGTAGATTCTGTTAAAGATAAAACAGAACTGTGTTTTTGTACTTCAGTTTAGAAGAAAATAAAGAAACAGAAGAAGTAATGAACTTGTCATTTTTTCATAACAATAATAATGCCGAGGATGGTGAATAATAAAAGTTACGTGTGATAACTGTATACGACGTCGGAAGTAAGATCTTCCTGAGTCCAAGTTGTTACATGTTTATGCAAGTAGCTGATCTCCTGTCTTGAAAATTCTATAACGCTATAAAATATTACAGCTAACACAAAAGAGATAGTAATTCTGTAACCCATCCTGAGGACAAGGCAAAGAGTCTTACCAAGAAAGTCCTGAACGTTTTATCAAGGTATCTTATTATCCAGTGACAGAGAATATGCTTATATCGAGGGAACTACTTTGTTCCAGAAATTCATACGGAGATCGTAAATGAAGTTCAACTGCAACCTTACGCTTATGGAAAAAGTGCTCCTTAACCTCCCCATGTTTCATGTACCCATGTCTACCTATGTGTGTATGTTCGAGGAGCATTTTTCATCAACATTCTAAGAAGAAATATTCCCTCGAGCGAAATCCATACATTTAATATTCACAAAACAGGAGACTTGTAATAAGATAGTTCGTATCTTCAAGGAAAATATGCTTGAAAGGCACTTCCCACGTAATTATCTGATATTGTTGTATGAGAAGATGGTTAGATATCATCTTGAAATCCTATACATGTATAACTCAATTGTTTTATCGATTGTATCGAATATTTAGGAGATTTGTAGCTTCTTGACGAATAGATATAAATGGTTTATTAACTCACTGTCACAGAAACATAGTGTAATACACCTCTGCCCTAATTCGAATGAACTTACAATTTAATGTCAAAATGTCACGCAAAGTTTAATTTCTAAGACCGATTTGGCAACGTTTTGTTAACATTGAATTGTGGGTAAATTCGTTTGAATTAAGGTAGAAATTAATCACGGCATTGTTCATACAGTGTGTTCGTGAAATAAACAATTCATATCCATTCATCAAGAAGGTAAATGACTCCAAATATTCCAAAGATTTCATACAATTTTTTCGGCGAAACGTTTTGTATGACAATAATTATATTCGACTTATTTGTTACACTCCCTGATGAAGGTTTAGCCGAAGCAGTACCTTCCAACCAGTATATTATCTATTATCTATTATTATTATTATTATTATTATTATTATTATTATTATTATTATTATTATTATTATTATTATTATTATTATTATTATTATTATTATTATTACTATAGATAATAAGGTAGGTTGGTAAATATGGAAGTTGATCTAAGGTTACATTAAATAAAATAATAAAACAGATATCACATTTGTAACATTTAGGATGTGTTATAACTTATCCAGAGAATAAGGTTTCTAAATTTCAGGCTACATGTGGAACCGTAAAAAGAATGTTAGTCCGAAAAACCAGGCCAGACACACGTTTGAAATACCTAATTAAGAAAGACAGTAATCGTTCCTTCGTTGTTATATGGAAACAAAAATTGTACAATTAAATCTAAGGACAAAAGTAGCGTACAGGCTATTCCTATGTAGTGTAATGCTATATACAAGAGTGGATAGGACAAGAAATGAAACTATAACAGAAGAATTAAGTATATACATATAGGACTGAAGGTAAAATCAAAGCATACATTAAGAACTGGACGAGAATGAACAACGAAAGAGTACACGAGAGAGCTTTCATATGCAGTCCAATTTACAGACTGCTCCGGCTTGCGTACGCATCAGAAAGCAGTGGAGTACTAATGACTGCAAGAGTCTGCCTGCAGCCTGCAATACATTTCGGCGTTGGGTGCAAACTGTTATCACGGCTGAATGAAGTGGCAAGCGCCAACACTTGTACTATAACCTTCCCACTGTGATGTCACCCTGTCGTACATAAGAGTAGTAAATATAGCACCGAAAAATTTGGATTTATATAACTTGCACGGAAAATGAAGTTTTGTTTGGCAAATATTATAGGAGATAAGAGTTTGGAGTTGCGAGTGAGAGTAAGATGGTTACAGGTGAGAGAACAAAGAGAGAGAGAAAGAGAGAGAGAGGGGGAGAGAGAGAGAGAAAGAGAAATTAAGAGACACTCATCATCGTTCAACAGTATAAGAGTAGTGGAACTGCTGATTCAACTAGTTAAATACATTATTATTATTATTATTATTATTATTATTATTATTATTATTATTATTATTATTATTATTATTATTATTATTATTATTATTATTATTATTATTATTATTATTATTATTATTATTATTATTATTATTATTATTATTATTATTATTATTATTATTATTATTATTATTATTGTTATTATTGTTATTATTATTATTATTATTATTATTATTATTATTATTATTATTATTATTATTATTATTAATTTCTTCCACACAGGGAGAGGACGGCGGGGCGACCCTTGCCGACAGGGTAGCAATTTCCAGGGGAAGGTTTTTACAGAGCGCATGCAAATGCGTCATTTGTTCGCATACGCCGGAGTGCACTGCGCTACCAATCATATCTGAAAGAGGGAGTGCAATGAGAAAGGAAAGAAGAGGCGAGAAGAGGGCAGTGGAGGGAGAGTGGGGAAGAGGAGAGGAAAGCAAAGGAATCCGTAGAGTAGAGAAGCCATCCAGCATTTGGTTAGGGGCAAGGAGATATCACGAAAAAGCCCAAATTATTGTGGTCGGTCAGCGGGGACCGAACCCGTGACCCCAGAATGCGAGCCGCACACGTTACCCGGTTATTTTAGTCTAAGGAACTTCCCTTCACATTTTTCTTCATACTGTTATTAATAAAATATGTTTATTTTCTTTATAATCTAAGTATACATTTCGTTTATATTAAAGTAATTTTAGATTTAATATCTGTAACCCCCTGAAGCAATTTTCATATGCAGTAGAGTAGGCGTCTTTGTAAAAAGATATAAATGGCAAGCGAAACCGGGATCCGGGAGTGTTCGAGAGGGAAGGTGGAGAAAGGAAGGGCAGGAAATCAGGGCAGCTACTTTGCTATCCTCACATCCATGTAATTTATCCTTAAGCTCGGAATATTGTTCCGGTGAGGACCATTATATGCTTCGTGTGTGTGGAAAATTGAGATCTGAAATCGGAAGATCACGGCCTTCTGTGTTCCTGGCGTTTCTAGCACACTTTAGCCTTCTCAGAGGATAAAGAATTTTCAGTTTAAATTTTCTTCAACGAACTTCGTAAAATTCTGTTGCTAGAAATTAGTTCATTACACAAAATGAGATATGAATATTAAGCAAACGGCTACTGTAGATACCATAATAAAAGAGAAAATATTCATAATATTATTCTGGCCTTCATTAGTTGCATATTTGTATCCATATCTTTGAACTAAAATTATGAACAAAAGTATGATGTTTTACCTAAGACAATATGTGTATATGTTCCAAATATTGCACCAAATAGATTTTGTAATATTTTTTTTCCAGAGAGCTAATATTGATTCACATAAGCATTTGCCTATGCTTAAAATGCAATCACTATACAATAAATTACATGCTTTAAACATTGATATATTTCATATGAATATCATCAGTTTTGTTATATCCTGTGATTATTTATTACCGTAGTAGATTCATATATTTAGTGTGCATGTAAATCAATGTTACCAACTTCCTATTTTGTATTTACGTCAGGTTATGTTTTGTTTGTCAGTGATTTATTTTGCAATTAATTTCGTGTTGTTATAGTTACTTATTTTGCAATTATTTTTCCATCTAATTATGTAACTAAACAGATACTGTAAATTTTAAGTAAACATTGTAATTGGGGAAACCTGTAATGTTCACATTATAGATAAATAAATAAGTAAATAAATAAATAAATGACAATATTAATATATAATCATTACAAACAGTAATGTTTTCTGCTCTCCTTACTTAATTTTTTGCATTACACATAGGCTACTTAGACTTTAAAGTGAACAAATCCAGTTCGAGAGTTCCTCTAAACTTTCTTGTTTTTTAGAAAAAGAGCACTGTGTGTGTGTGTGTGTGTGTGTGTGTGTGTGTGTGTGTGTGTGTGTGTGTGTGTGTGTGTGTGTGTGTGTGTGTGTGTGTGATTGTGATATATGAATCCTAATTATCAACCATGTGTAAGAAGAAAATTAGAATCTTTACCCTTGATTTATATCCTTATAACTGAAGACAGGCTTATTATCAAGAAAATTTGTCAGAAAATCAAAGTTATTTTGTTAAACTATGAAATAATTCCAAAGTTTGAAATACATATTTTAACGTAAAACTGTAGTCCTGAATGTGTTGTTTAGATACAGTCCGGTTTTAAGCCTGAAGGGATTATGAAAATCTTCCAGCCCAGGTGAATAGGATATATATATATATTTTTTCGGTTGGGGTTAACAGTTCTAATGAATTTTTCAGGATAGAGCCCCACAATGCTGCCAATTATTTGAAAGCAAAGGCAACCGCCTGTCGTCAAGGAACACGTGGCAATAACACGTGTCACTGTTCCGTAAGGTAAGCTCAAATGCTCATAACTTTTTTCTGCTGAGCGCCTTGGTAGAGGCACGAAAGGTTTTTCTATGGAGGTTGTAACATATGTGGCATTATTTTTCATTCTGTAAGTTATATAAGACACAACACAGCTGGCGATAAAATCAGCACAGCTCCCCAAATGCCTTTTGGTTAACCGAAAGGTTCATCACTCACACTATGGCCATACGGTAGCCTGCTGAGCGGGTATGTTGAAGAAACCACGATCTATGGGGACATGTGTGTGTGTCTTGAGAAATAAGTCCTCGTTTAGGACCGCACTTTGCCAGCAACTTCGTCTCTCAAGTGACAAAATACGGTCGCTGGCGGCACAATTCCCTCCGCGACCACCACCACCAAAAGAAGAAGAAGAAGACGGGCGGGGAAAAACCTTTTTAAGAACATTTTCCTTGCCGACAATCTGTTCTCATTCTTTCCGGCACCCTCCTTCCATAGCCCGGAGCCCGGAGGAGAATGCGCATTGGGGAGGAGTCAATGCACAGCGGTCCGCAGAAAATACATCAAGAAGACAGAAGACACTCCCCATCCCACCTGTACGGGGCGTGACACGTCACAAATAATACCCCTTCGCAAGATAAAACTATCCTACGTGATCCGAAATTATATATTGTCGGCTGTATACAGGTTAGTTGGGTAGTCTATCTCTAAAGGAGTAATCTAATCCACGCGTCTATTTTCATGATATTGTTACGAAAGGATTTTCTGGTCTTTTGCTTTATTTCTTTTCTCTGTCTCTTCTTTTTCTTATTGTTTCCTGCTGCACATCGCGAGTAGAAGTTCACTTAAGTAGAACGTTTATCCAATGCTGCACTGCAAAAGACGCGGCCCAGCCTTCATCTGCAGTGATATTGAATCATTTTCAAAGTTTCGTATTTATTAATACTTCAGAGATTAACAGATATAATACTTCAGTAGTTATATTTTCTACCGAGCAGTATGGTTCATGCGGCCCGTATTTGGGAGGTTACGGGTTCGATCCTTGTGGTCGTGCACTCTGACTTGGATTTTTCCACGGTTTTCCCATGCCTTTCCATCATTTCCCTTCATTCCATTTCCTTATCATCTTTCAGGGTACTTTCAGCGTGTAGGGTTGGCAGTGCCGGGCAGATGGCGCGGATGATTGCGCATGGTAACTGGCGCTAGGTGGCGTTCGGCCGGCCTTGTCCTCCGTCGGGGTGACGCTCAGTGCGACACCGGAATCGCGGTGCGATGGCTGCTTAGCGGTGCCTGGTGCCAGGATGAAGAGATCTCAGCACTTGTTAGGGACTTCCGCGCGTCTCTGTAGCCTGTCTAGCTGCAACCCTGTTTGGCACTTTCAGTTCTCTCATTTCATCCCTGCCTCCTGGGGGGGGGGTGGTAGCTACAATAGATCTGTGTTAGTCGAAGTGAGCGAGGTGTCCCTTCTGTGACTGTACCCTTTACCCTTAGTTATGTTCAGAAACAGTTTAATCTTCACTCACTCCTCACTCACTCGGTCACTCCCAAAAATTTCAGCAACTGCTTCAAATAGTTCATTTATTGGCCTCAATTACATTTACTTGCAAACTTGTGTTATCTGTTCTCACACCCATCCAGGCACGCTGTGAGGGAAATATTCCATAATTCACTACTATAGCAGCCAGTAACAGATTCATCAAAGACGAATACAATGAAGAGGGTATCAAAAGTGTCGGACACCGGGAAAGACATAATCAGACTACAGAGATATTTTCTAGACGTGGCGAATGACCTTGCTAGGATCTGCGCGAGTGATGGCATGCATGTTGATGGTGGTAACGTCTCTGTTTCCAACTTGAAATAAACTAGTTACTGCTGATAAGCACTGTATCTATTTATACACTGTTCCCAGATGTTTACTACACAGAAATTGGAGAGATACTAACCTGACATCCATAAATACAAAAGTGGATTCGACCTTAAGCACTGCGCAACTTTAAACCATTCGCTACGTCTAAAAGTACTTCTGTACAGTCTATACAAAGCAGGAAGTCACAGGAGGAAGAGATAGAGTGAAGAAACAACAGAAGCCTACACGCCGCAAGCATACAGGACACAGAGATGCACGGAAGTCTCTAACAGCTCCTAGTTCGAAGTCCCGTCCCACTCTGGAACTGCCAGAGGGCGATGAATGATCCATGATAATCAGGCAGTCCTCTAGTGTCCATGGGGAATATTCTTTCCTTGAAAGCATCCGCGTCATGTGTCCGGTACCGTCACACACCATGAAACATAGAAGCAAACGGAATGAAAGGGAATGACGGAAAGGAAATCGTGGTAGATGAGCAAACACTTCCAGCGTTCGCTTACCTACCAGGGAAGACTACCAAAAAGTCGAGGTTAGGGCAGACGGTCGATGGAAATCGAATCTGGGAACTATCAAATGCCAGCCTCACACGTTACCACGAGGCCAACTGCTCGTAGTTAATTTATTAATATATGCTCTTATATTAAAGAGGAGGCAATGCTTCAGGTCACTTGTAAATTGAACTCCCTTAGTCCTTTCACATCAACTCGGTTACCTCTTATTTCACGTACCTAGACATTTTAGAAATTAACGTGTTTTGAAAATGAATTATTCTTTCATACTAGCCACGTGTAGGACAGGGTTGGAAGGGAAGAAACAGGCTTTAAAATGCAGTGCTATAGCTGGGATATAAAGCACGGATCCTCCAGTCTCCCGCCTCCAGTTACTCTGAGCTACCAAGGCAACATACCGGTGCTACATTAAATTCTCAGACTTACATTTTTTCCCGATAAACGACAAGATCTCAAATTAATACAAGATAAATCTAACCTAATTGCAATTTATAATGCTGTAAGCAGTTTGAGTTTCTAGATTTTGCTAATAAAAAAACAACGCATTCTTAGAAAAAGTCTGTGTGTGTGTGTGCGCGCGCGTGTGTGTTTCAGTACGTTTATCTTGAACAGCATAATTGAAGAACGAAAAGTCATTTAAATACCAAACTCGGTATTTATGTTTAGCATTTACCAAGGATGCGACACGAAGTTTCTCAAGAAAATCCCCTCATCCCAAACTATTCTTTACATGGAACATTTTTCGAAAATGTTGATTTCCTCAAAAATGGCTCTGACGATTTTGGTTAAATTACCATATGTGTAAGACAGCTCTGTCCAACGCATGATGTATTTTTCTGGCGCCCTTCATAAGCAAATTTTTACTCGGGCGAATGCTCATATTAATTCATATTTCAAGACAAAATTACTTCCTTGCGAGATCTCCCCAGTACACACCCCTAAAGTACCTTTTGGTATACCTAAAGCTGTATTCATAACTTTCCTAACCAGTGCTTTCTCTTTTCCTGCCAAAAAGAGTACTTACCCCAACGGTGGTTGTGATGGCGCCCGCGCCTCCTTAGACGCGAATGTGCCAGAACACATAAAGTTGAACACTGGTGTGAAATATTTTCATGAAATATGAAATTCATATCTTGAGTCTTTTGAGACTGGGCGCTGTGACCTAGCGCTTAGACCATTTGCTTATGCGAATTAGGCAGTATGCGGTACTTATGTCGATAAAAGGGCGTGCTTTTATAAAATTTGTGTGTTATAATCTTACAGAAGCGTTTTACTGTGATCGATTACCGGCAGTCCAAAGTTCTTAAAGATCACGCTTGGGTTAGGTAACTTAGCGGTAACCACAAGAGGATTATCCGCCCAGCATTTCAAACACTCATTGCAATTTACGCATCTCACTCTTATTACAAAAAATTTAATTCTTAATAATAAATATAAAATATCAAAGAGTAGTTTAAAATAAAATATTAGTTCTGGCAACTATTTATAAGATTTTCGTTCATTTGAAGTTCTAAAAGTAGGACTTATTTTTGGTTTACAAGACCAATGTTTTGTTTCAGACTATTAAAACGTTAATGTTAACAATATTTTTGTGGATTAGGAAAGTTAATAAACCTTCAGAAGTTAACAAATGCAACACCTCATAGTTATAGTTTCTCACGCCGGGGTTCAGAAAAAAGTTTAATTCTGTATCCCCAAGCAGTCGGCAACTCGCTTCAAATACCTCACTTATTAACATGCATTAAATATATCTGCCAATTTAGCTGGTGTTGTTTATTCTCACACCAACCCAGGCATATGCTGAGAAAAATTTCGTTGTTCAGCACTGTAACAGCCGCCAGCAATGCCGTTGCGGATCCCCTTCGATGTTAATAATATAGTTGATCGTTTGGAAAAAAATAGTTTCTTTTATTTCAATCAAAATATGGTATAATTTTTAAAATATTATTAACATATTCCCGAGTAAACAAACTTATTCTGTAAAAGTATATCTAGTACTTAGAGAGCATACCTCTGCATTTCTTAAACGTTCTTTCACATTTTAAATAGTTTTTAACATAACGGGTCACCCATCCAAGCACTGTCACGCCTAATGCTGCTTAACTTCGGTGATTGGACGAAAACAAAGTTATAAAATAGAACATGACTATCCGGGCTTGCGGGCCGTGGTCCAGATGTTTCGTTCGAAGCTGCGTCGAACATCCTCAGTGGTGTGACCATAATACTACAGTGAGGATTATGTTCTATTTTATTACACCGGTCGTGAAAGCTTATGCAATTTGACAACAATGTTGACAAACACTAGTTATTGATAACCTTATTGCTGTAAAACTAAAGGTATCGAACATGGCATATAAAGCAGGGAAAATTGTAAAATGAAGTGTAATTACCGGAGATCTAATGGGAAAGCGGCCCAAGGCTAAGCTCCACCAGACTCCAGATGTATTGAATTTAGCACTAATTAAATATTATATTGTGTATCATAACGGGTCATGAATTTAGCAGTTTTAAAATTGGCGTTATAGGGATTTTAACCTTCCCTTAAGGGTTTTATGGATACGTTTTATGACTCACGTTTTTACTAACATAATTTTTAACCATACCACATTACAATACATAATTTATGTAGGTAGGAGTATTATCATGTTAGTCCGTAGTTAGAACCTCAATTCATAGTAGAAAGCATGGAATAGTATGTCCCAACATTGCCAACTTAATCTGAAATAAAAATGTGTATTTGACATATATGCATTGTAGTAACTTTTTGTTTCAGAAACTGGTGCAAATTGCTTCAAAAGTTCTTACTTCCCTTCAAAAAATAAAAACAAGTACTAGATTCCCAAACATTCAGTGAAAGTGAACGTCGAACTTTCTTGTATATGAGGTTGCTCGTTTAATTTTCCCGCGACCTCTTTACCAAATGTCAGCGCACTCAGTCAGCAAGCTGTAGAGACGCATAAACAGGATTTTGCGATTGGCGAAGGAACCTTTAGGGTAAGGGGTCGCGGGGAGCAGGGAAAAGCTTGCGTTAAGGAATACGGCGACTTAAAGCAGCATGACCGCCAAAGCTAAGACATGCGATTGTTACCGCGCAAGCGCACTGCGTTCTCCTACAAGTCTTTGTTTTCCTTGCTACAAGCATTTCTCTCCCAGTCGTTTAGCAGGAGTTGCAATCAGCTAGACAGCCAACTTTACGTTTCTAAATATAATGTGGCCATTTTCTATGTTGAAATAACAGTTAATGTCGTATACACAATTACATCTTTTTCTATTAAATCACTATAAATGCATATGCAATTAATGTAATTTACCAAGGCCAGTACTTCAGTTTGGAATAGTTATTTTGTTACCATGTTTATTATTGTTTGTTATGTTTGTGTTTCTGGCAACACATTGCGTGCAGTTGTGTCTGCACACATAGCGGGCAATTTGAATCTGTGAAAGAGTGGAAATGAATAACATGGCAAAACTAAAGGAGATAAATATTTCGGGTTTATCCTTAGTAAAGAACCTCTTTTCCGTACTTATTGTTTGTGAGTGAGAGAAATGGTATCTGGACAAATAATGGTTGTTGTGATATTGGTCATTTAAAAAAATAGCAGGACATGAGAGCGCAATTGCCCATATGAATTGCGAATTAGAATTGTGGTGTGTTTGTGTGTGTGTGTGTGTGTGTGTGTGTGTGTGTGTGTGTGTGTGTGTGTGTTTGTGTTTGAGAGAGAGAGAAAGAGGGTAAAGGTGGAGGGGATGTAATATACTGCACACCCACTGCAACAAGTCCCGAGGCGCCACTGCTTTGAAGTGTATGCACTTTTCACAAAGTCCCTCACTTTGCTTGAACCCTTTATTTTCTTTTTGAGGGTTTTCCCGCCTCTTTCACTTCTTTCCTCGCATTGGAAACAGCATTCAAACACACGAATGTTAAATTAGAGAGATTCTTAACATTACCTCAAACAACAGTTTAATATTGCCAAAATTACTCTTTTTCGCCACTTAGGACCTTTCAAATTCTGTGTATAATTACACTACTCTCACTACGCACTCAGCCATGTCGCGTCATAAACAATACTGGATTAACACGACTGTTGCTTCTTTTTAATAAACAATGCGGGAATACCTATGGCTGCATATCCATGACAATAAATGGAAAATAGTTATTTAAATTATATTTAGCAAAAGGATTCTTGAAATATCATGATTATTCACTGTGTTTATTATTTGAAGGATAGAATGGGTCATAATATATTTAGTACAGTAACAAACTATTTTAGTTCTTGTGAATGATGTACTGTGGCAAAGGTACGCACATTTGTTTGCACCAGGTCCTTTCTTGGGCTGGGATTTTTTAAAATCTTTATATGGCATTACTGGAAGGTTCTAAACTTTAAACACTAATCAAACTGCGTAAGCTTTCGCGACCGGTGTCATTAAATAAAAATGGTTATCCAGGCTTGTGGGCTGTGGTTTATCATTTTCTATTTACTTAAATATTAAGCTTAGTATTTAACCGAATTTTCATTTTTAAGCTATACTGTTTCCAGGCAGATGACTAAGGAATTCTCATGATACCAACTTCTAGTGAAATATTTCTAAAGTATTTTGAGTGGAATATAATACTACTTACCATAAGTACATAGTAGAGAAAGTAAATAATTTTACATTTAAAATAATAAATTGTTGGTTAAAGCTCGTTTTGGTTTTGTCTTTTTATCCCAACATCTTGAATTTCCTTACTTGTAACCATTAACATTGAGACTATTTAACTGCTTTAACTGCGCATTCATATGCCGATTTTTTAAGTTCTTTGGGACACTTGAGTCAGTGTAGAGTTGATGTAAATAGTGCATTTAACTTCCTATACTTGAATTAAGGTAACTTGTGTATTCTGGCAGTTCGCTCGGCATGCGTTACGCGCGTGGTAGAGGAGGGATAGAGTGGTCTGTTGTCATGACAACCACGTTTAACCTTGAAGTGGCCAATAGACTGTGGCGGGATTGCGTGGCCACAAAATCTATTGGCTACTTCAAGGTAGCCATCTGTTTCATTCCTGTTGTTTTTGTACTGTTTAACGCTCGCTTTTGCTACATGCGGCACCACAGGCGGTGACACTCGTGATACATGGAATGAAGATGGAGCATCGGTGGAATGAGATGGCGGGGGAAACCAGAGAACACGAAGGAAACCCACCCCTACGCCGCTTTGTCCATCACAAATCCCGCATATGGTTGCCTGTATCGAACCCGGGCCACTTTGGTGAGGGGCGAATGGTGTAACCACTCTGCTACGGCGTGGCCCTGCAGTTGATAGTTAAGATATTTTCACAATAAATGAAATGCAAAACTAGATTTTTCTTGGAATAATCGCAGAAGTATTCATTCTGAATAACTTGCATAACGGTTTAACTCTAAGAGATAGAAAAAAACTTTATAAAATGTAGATCTTATTAAACCACCCAATTAATGATAAATACATAATTTATTTTGTGCAGTTAACCACTTCCGAGGTGTTTCTTGTTATTAGTTTGAATTTTAAAACGCTTATACTTTTCTCAAATGGGAAGTCGTTATTCCCTTTTCTATCTCTAGGCCATATAAAGAGAACGGAATTCCAAAGCTATTACAGAGCCACACACTCTTAGACGATTTGACACTCGCTTAAAGCCTATATCACGTTGTGTCTACAATGAAATATGCAATAAACTAATGTCTTACATTTTTATCTACATTAACACGATGTAGATAGAAAAATAACCGCTTGAAGGAATAGTTTGCCCAAGAGTGAGTAAGGAAAGTCATGTGAGTGCAACACATCAGATTTTTTTTAACAAAACACGCACTTTAAGCAGATACTTCCACCCAGTCACGAACTCTGCTAAGCGTTCCTCTTAAGGTAGTTATATAACTACGTCGTTTAGCTTTATGGTGACGTTATTCAGTAGTTTTTCTACTTTTCCAAGCAATTTGTGTGCGGCCTGTAAACGATTACATATGGCAAGTTACTGGTTCTTTTATTACCCGCTTAATGCAAGGGTAATGCTCTGCACGGGAGTGTATTTATGTGGAGTTTGAAACGTGCTACTACGCACGCGCACGGTAAACCAAAGTGTCTTCATTGAGTTTGGGAAAGTTTATGTTTGCAATTTTCAGTAAGAGCATTAACTTAACATGAAACATATCTTATTCCAAAAAGGGAGCGAGAAGTGTGCAACTGATAAGGAAGGCAGAGGATAGAAACCCAGTACACTTTAAGATGTTTATACAATATTTCCACTTTTCCAGTTCCTTCAAACCAACCCACAACAACACCACCTATAATCCAAAGGTCGGTCAGAATGTCAACAACACCAACTACATTTCTAAATCCCAAGTTCCAGAAGGACGAGATGAAATAAATATTACCAATGAGGCTCCGAGAAGTAGAAGAAAATATTTTTGGATTACTGCTGCCCGAGGGGACTGGAGAAGTAAACACCTGCTAGACAGTACCTGATTTGTTATCCTTAGTATAAATGTACTAATTATATCATAATTTATACTTAAACCTCTTATTTTATGGAGATTATTTTAATTTGTCTGAAAAAATAATTTATTATTCTTATTATTTATTATTGGCTATCCAAGACTAGTTATCTTCATAGGAGGCAGACTTCTATGTCGACGGCATATAAAAGTTTGTAGAACGTTTAAACAAATATGGAAACTATGGAGAAATAGAGAAAGATGTAAGGAATTAAATAAAACAACCGTTTTGTAACTATCTATGATGGTTTTATGTGTATAAATATCGCACCTTACTTTACGAATTGCCCTCGGATTTACCCCTTACAAGAAGGGTTAAACATGGGAATTTCTAGAATTTATAATAATAAGTAAAAAGTGCACTCAAAAGAGCATTAGTAACTATGTGCTGGTTTTTGTGAGTTTGTGTGTGTTGTTGTTGTTGTTGTTCTTCTTCTTTTTGTATTTGTTGAAGTGGTATAGTTCACACCTTTGACTACACATTTTACATGCGCATTGGCCGTTTGGTTAGTGATATTTATCCTCTGTGTACATTTTGTGGTTGTATCCGTGAATCGTCAGCCCTATGATTCCGTGCCTCTGCTTTGGTCACTGTTGGTCCACTCCCGGTTCATCATGGCATCTGTTCCGAAAAAGTTGGTATCTTCTCCCTTTCCGTTTGCTTTGTTCTAGTTGTTGCTTGGATGTAAGTTCTTGTTGCTGGGGTTATATTTCTAGCATTTGCTATAAGGTATCATTTCACGTTTTAGTAAGCGAAGTCAAGAGTACAGGCTTGACCGGCTGTGCCATGTACCGTTGCCGAGAGACAAAACCCTGTGAAAACGGTAACGGCATATTATGACAACTTCAATGAGAGGAAATTTGGAATCTATTACAGCTTAGAATTGATTCTTTTTTTCCAAAGTAAATTGACCTCACTACTGGTTACGAACATGTAAGTTCCATTATTGCACCATCGTTACAGTCTACTTTCATGGCCACTTATTAAATGTGACCAAAGATCATAGTTAATGAACACTTCAAGAAAATAAAGCAAGCTCTTGAACTTCTTAGGATGCTAGTAAATTTAAGATCCTGGTAAAACAGCCAAAGACAAACTTGGACGAAGGGTAGTTACTATTTTGGTATTTATGAAAGAATAATCGGGAAAAGTGTTAGTTTATGATGTGTAAACAGTACTTCGAGTGGTAGGAACCCGCTTTTCTGCTATAAATTGCAAACAAAGCTATCTCATGAACGAATGTCACGTGTTTGGAAAGTTAGGTCGTATCGGTCGGTGATTATTTTAAATAGCACTATTGTATCTTTTAACGTGTGTTATTCATTTAGATGGAACGTTGTTTACTTAACTATGAATATATTATATATAATACTTCCTTCTGTGATTCGTAGTTGTCATCTTCTATTTATTCTTTTTACTTTCTCTACTGGTAAGTAGAAGTATTGTATTCCACCCAAAACTTCGATGTCGAGATTTCATCGGAAATATAAGTTTTGAGATCCCCAGAAACGCCCCCCCCCAAAAAAAAAAAACATTTATAGAAAGAGGTCCACGTGTGTGTGTGTGTGTGTGTGTGTGTGTGTGTGTGTGTGTGTGTGTGTGTGTGTGTGTGTGTATCTGTGGACAGCATAACTCAAAAACGAAAAAAGGTTAAAAAACTAAAGTTGGTATTTAAGATTAATGTCTTTAAATAGCCCCACCCTAAACTACCCTTCACATGGAAAATTTTTCGACAGTTTTGATTTTCTTGAAAATGGCTCTAACGGGCTTGATTAAAATGCCATATGTGTAAAATATTTGTATGACAAATGAAATGTATATTTTGAATTTTCTGGCTATAGCTTATGTAGTCCTATTTACTCTGGATGACTTTTGAATAACTCGTAAACCGTAAGAGATAGACAAAATCTTACTGTAGAAAAATTGTAGGTCTCGGTAAAACACAATTTATGTCTAATAATTGTTTTGTAGAGTGAACCATTTCAGAGATATTCCTTGTTATGTGTGTCAGTTTCGGAAAACTCGTGAAATGGAACATCGTTGTTCATTTTTTTATGTTAAGCGTGCAAAGTGAACGGAATCTCAAAGCTTTAAAATATTTGACTATCGCTCAACGCCTACTGTATTCTAAAATTCCCCTTGCACCTACATGGAAATAAACAATAAAATAATTTGTACAAATGTTTATCATAGTTTT
This sequence comes from Tenodera sinensis, assembly GCA_030765045.1. Classification (NCBI taxonomy): domain Eukaryota; kingdom Metazoa; phylum Arthropoda; class Insecta; order Mantodea; family Mantidae; genus Tenodera; species Tenodera sinensis. The sequence continues at coordinate 143,251,706 of CM060967.1, read as the reverse complement.
ATAGGAATCAGGAACCTGATTTGGTTCCTCTCTTATTAATTGTTTATTCTTTGTTATCTTCTAGTTGTTGTGCTTCTCTTCGACGAGACCTTAAACTGTAATCCTTCCTTAAGGTTTTATATCCTATTGTCTTTCTTTCGCAAGTTCGCCCATTTTGTCTTAAATATCCTTCTAATGCTGTTACAGAAACTAGTTGGGTCATTTGTTCTAACTGTCCATAATCTTCTTGCTATTTTATGATTTACCATAAGTACACTTTCCTTGTGATTTCCTTCTTCATTCTCACTAGATTGCTATATTTCTCGCACCCAAAGATTACGTGTTGTAAAGATATTTGCAAGTTTAGCGTAAGTAAAGTAGAAGAAAGACTGTTTTATATAGTTTATGTAATTAGAATTGTAAGGTTACTTGAGTCCAGTAACCAGTAGGTTTAGGTAGATAGTGAGTAAATTTTATCTGCAAATGTTTCAAAATTTGTTGACGTAAAGAAATTTGTTTTTGAATAAAGGTAAAATGAAATTTGCATGTTAACGCTTGGTATGGCATGCAGAAGCCAGATTATTGGCTATGTAGGTTTTATTTTATTTACAATACTGTTATTTTTTAAAAAAAAAAGAAATTTAGCTGTATTTTAAAATACCAAACGTTTCTTGCTAAAATAAGAATTTGTGAGTTACATCACAATGTTAGCAAACAAAAATCTTAGCGGTTGAACAAGGGACAAGGTACAACATAATCTTTACCAAAGGCATAGTTTTACAAATGGGTAATGTCATGGAAAACATAGGGGAGCGCGAATAAAGGCCCTTATTGTGGATAAACGAGAAGAAACCAGACTCTCATTTACCTGGTTGGACTACAAGAGAAAAGTTTCTGCACAATTTCCGCCCCTTTTGCTCCAAACTGGGGTGACTTGTGACTTAGTCCAAAATAAGAGTAGAAAAAGCAGGGGGCAAAAGTTTTTCTCTTTTCTTTTCGTACTACGCTCTTGTTCTCTCTCTCTCTCGGGAACAACTCGATAGAGGAGAGCAGGAACTTGACGGATAGTGTGATGTCTGTTAAACCTCAATTTAAATGCATTCCTTAACTCCATTCCTCCAGATCCAACTCTCTTCCCTTGGCCCTTGTTGGGATGTCACGCTCACCACTCCTGGAGTGCCTACTGCACATATTGCTCTCAAAGTATCATCCAAGCCGAAGATCAATGAAATCTCCTTGATCTCACCACCTCAGCTGATACCTAATTACTATTAAATGAGGTAATGAAAATATATACCATCCTGCTATTTATAGTGCTCAAATGTAGCTAAATGAGCTTTTGCTTATGCTCAATTGTTCACGAGATTAGAAGATACTGTTTTCGGAAAATAACTTTGAATTGTTTTAAAGGAAAGCAATGCCTTTTACTCTGAATACGGGCCCAAATGGCTATTTGGTGATGAACCCTCAAACTCCACCCACCCACTCACTCGCTCACTCACTCATTCACTCACTTACTCAGTCTCTCGATACAATAAATATTTTAATAATACCAAACAATACTATACAGGTGGAAGTGAAAATATTCCCCAGACTTTAACAGCGAATTTATCATGTTGTGACTAACAAGAAAGCCTAATACCAAAATGTTGAAAAGTTTATAGTTTTTTAGAAAAAAACATTTTATCAAGAAACTTTATCATCACCTGGCTGAAAAATTATTCATTGAAAGTTCTTGATTTATGGCTATATTCATAGAAAATTTAATAAACAACAACTTTTTCCTTTGGCGTATTTCAATAGATTCAACGGTTTTTGTCTAAATTAAGTTTAAAAACCCACTATTTATTGCAACAAAAAGGTAACAAGTTTTAGATTCTTTCAAATTTAATTTACCCAAAAACGGTTGACTCTATTGAAATACGCGAAAAAAAGGTTGTTTATTCAATTTTCTATTTATATAGACATAAATCAAGAACCATTCGTGAATAATAATTCAGCCAGGTGATGATAAAGTTTTTTGATAAAAATATTTTTTCTAGAAAACTATAAACTTTTCAACATTTTGGTATTAGACTTTCTTGTTATTCACAACATGAGAAATTCGCTGTTAAAGTCTGGTGGATCATTTCACTTCCACCCTGTAGATACAGATAAAGAATTTGAAAGCTAAATATATACTACATTAGTACATAGAAAGTACATTATTATCTTGCACACCCAAAGATATTGCCTTTCTGCAAACTATCTTGAACTTAGTGAAGTGTGGTAGGACAATGTTTTAAGTTGAAAATTTGGAAAAATGGCTTTGTAAAATTAAAGAAATGAATTCCTTCGAGCCATAGCTGGATATACAAGACTAGACAAAAGTAAAACGATAAAATACGACAAGCAAGTAGAAAAATTAAGCAAAACAATAATGGAATACAGAAACAATTGGAAACAAGACATAAATAGAATGGAAAAATTCCACAAATAGCAAGCAACTATCAATCACAAGGACAAAGGAACATAGGAGAATCGAGAAAAAGTTGAAACGAACAAACTTTGGAGCCGAAACAGGCTAAATGATATAAGCATGTTGAAGAAGAAGAATAAAAAGAAGAAGCGGAAGAACAAGAAATTAAAGAGCAATTGATTAAGAATGGGTTTGGAGATGTCTAGAATAGATAGAGCCTTGGAAGGAAGTTAGAACACGATTGAAGGATATGGAAAGGTAAACTCTATTTTATCAAATAAGAGATAAACGTTTCTGTAGTTCTACAACAAAGTTAAAGAAGGCATAGAGAAGGCATGATGATTGAGTTTGTAATAGCCATGAGAGACCTGGCATTGCTTGGTTTAGAATCTAATTATTGATTGAAAAAGAAAAAAGAATGGAGAAATGAGCTAATAAAAAAAGAAAGAGAAATCATCAAATGCAAATAAAGTAAACGAATTAAATAATATTTTTAAAGATAAAGGCCAGTTCATAGGTTTAGGAGAGTTCTTATCGGAAGTTAAAATGAAATGCCAAAGACAAATAGTAAAAGAGTAGCAATGCAAGTTAACACACATATTACTTTTCCTATGATAAGAATATATGCTAAATTAAAAACAGAGTTGCACCTGAAAGTGACCAGGGCCAAGTTAGAGGGCTCCCAATGCTTAACTCTAAAATAAATAAAACAAACTAAAAATGACAAAATAATCTTGAAATTTACCCTTAAAATGAACTAAATAAGGGAGAAATTACGAAAGATCGGCTTTCAACAATACTAAGTAAAAGAGCATCAGTTTCCATTACATTTTAAAATCACAATTAACGAACATTGAAAGATGATATTTTTATGGTAGTCACGGTTTCGGAGAATTGCCCGAAACAAACCTGAGTCGAGAAAAGAAGATTGCACTCTCACCGTGCCACTGCGTGGCTCGAATAGATGTTGAGCAGTAGGTTGGGTAGTTTACTTCTGCAGGGTAGTGGTATTAGTGCCCAGATGCCACTCTTAGCTTCCTGGAGGACACATACTGAAGCTCGATAAGTACAGAACTCTCTCCATTCTTTGTGATTGCTTCTTCACTTGTGTTATCATAGAGCGCCCATAATATTGAAAGAATGAATTATATGTTGTTACTTTTTAGAGAGTGTTAGCATAATGACAGACAAGGAAGAGGCGTTTAGATTTCCAGATAGACAACGCCCTACATATTTGTTCGACACCGTGGTCCATGGATTTGACTACATAGCCCGTTACAAGAGTGCCACCCAGGATTCCTGCACCTTACTAGCATAGAGTATATTTTTCTCTGGGACTACACGTTTAGCAAGAACTATTTTCTGATAGAAATCGGCTTTCTAGTAAACCATACTAGAAGTCTTTGCAGTGACCATGGAGTAGGCCACCCAACCTACGGTACTGTGTCTATGCGGGTCAACCCAGTAATATTATACAGGGCAGCCTAGTGCGGAAAAGAGGAAAATGGGTGTACAGCCAGAAAGGTACCTAAATGACAAAGTCAGGTCAACTTCACGTACAAAGCATTAATGTAAAGGAATAACTATATGGTATTATAAAAATAATGCATATTGTAAATTATTTGTTAGATATTCAAATGTGTTTGATAATGACTTCACATTTCTCTCTCTCTCTCTCTCTCTCTTTTTTTTGCTTTAAAATCAGAAAATATCACTGAACTTCAGTGCTGAACCTCTGTTCGGAAAAATCACGTGCTCAAGATCTAGAGCAATAATAATAATAATAATAATAATAATAATAATAATAATAATAATAATAATAATAATAATAATAATAATAATAACAACAACAATAATAACAATAATAACAATAACAATAATAACAATAATAACAATAATAACAATAATAATAATAACAATAACAACAATAATAACAACAATAATAACAATATTAATAATAATAACAATAATAATAACAATAATAATAACAATAATAATAACAATAATAATAATAACAATAATAATAATAACAACAATAATAAATAGTAATAATAATAATAATAATAATAATAATAATAATAATAATAATAATAATAACAATAATAATAACAATAACAATAATAACAATAACAACAACAACAACAATAATAATAATAATAATAATAATAATAATAATAATAATAATACATTACCTACTTATTACATATTTCATAATACGCCAGAGGCCAGGCTTAAGGCGATTTCTAAGCTTGAAGTGATACTCAAATGCGTTTAGTGTGTCCTAGGCCGATAGTACGGCGAAATTCCAAACCGAACAATTAAAACATCAACACATTATGCGACACCTGCTAGGTGCCAAGGAAAACAACACTAAGGCGTCTTGAACAAAGAGTTTTGCTTGGAATACTTGACATCAATGCTAAGTGATAAAGGTTGCTTCGATAAAATACTCTCCTCAACCTTCAAAGTTTCTGAAAATAATTTTTAACCTTTTGGTATGCAGCTCGAGCCTAAATAACCTAGCTGTCGACGGGCCCTTAAACTCCACTCACTCACTTACTCACTCGCTCGCTCGCTCACTCACTCACTCACTCACTCACTCACTCACTCACTCACTCACTCACTCACTCACTCACTCACCCATCCACCCACTCACTCACTCTCTCACTTGGTACATAAATCGCATTATGCAATCCTGCATAACTGACAATACACTCCTAGTCAAATTTACCTTGAATATCCTCCAGTTCACAACAGAAACAAATTATCGTTTAAGCAGCTTTTCACTTTCTAACTTCGTAGTCAAAACCATGTTAACTAGGGTGCTCCTGGACTAGAGTTGAATCGTGGCTATACATGCAGTGCTAAATTATTACGCAGCATTTGAAAGACTATTCCGGCGGATTATAGGGTGATATTTTGCTCAATACTTACTATCTCAAATTGAAAAGGAATCCAAACTTCATGTTAATTTTAACGGAATACCTTTTTTTCATAGGTAAACTGACAAGAGTTTGCTATTTCCCCGAAGTCGGGAGTAATTTTGTCCTGAACAAACTTTGCTTTAGATTTGGTTTAACTAATATAGCGAATATTATAACAGCAGAAACTAAAAATAAAGCTAACAGCTAACATAAAGTGACCTTAGCTGTAATTTTGCCATGCCGTTAAATGTTTTTCAACTATACAAAATGAAATCCTATTTTTAGCAGTTTCATAGCAAAGAACAACTAAGGTTATGTAATATAATTCGTAAGTAATTATTGTTATATAGATTTTTAGCTTCTGTTCCTGTACTGTTCACTAAAGTAATGAATCAAAAGGCAGCTTTATTGAACTAAATTTAATGGGAAACCTTAAAACATACAATTACTAAAATTAAAAGAGGTACAGTAATTTCTTTCTTGTTACAAGTATCACATACACATACTGTGACAAAAGTGACAAAAATTGTTTTTATTTTCCCCTCCTTACTTTCTTCTAACTGAATGCACAACAACAAAGTTCTCATTTCGTCGTTAACACAGTCTATAGTCTTTCGTGATATTACAATTCCCACTGTTTTCTTCTCGTAACCTTGACCTACACCTTTCTGTCTTTCGTCACTTTCTCTGACTCTCAAACAGCTGACTTTGACAACAATCACTTGGCACTCATTATTACTTCTTCGCTATCTTCCTTTCAACGCGACACGCAGCGGACACACACACACACACACACACACACACACACACACACACACACACACACACACACACACACACACTCTCTCTCTCTCTGAAACTATAAACTGGCTGACTCCCCCAAACTCTTGGTGCTTCGCCTCCTTTAGTGAGGATGACATTTTTCGAACTTCATGTTTCTGGAACTTCTGGAAACACGCCGGCCGTCAGACACTTCTCGAATAATCTCGAAAAACTCTTTTGGTTCGGCTGGTGTCACAATAGTGTTAGAGATGGAAATAGAAGATGCTGATGTACATTCTTCACTAGGCTCTAGATTTCGCAGTTTTTTATTACTCTAAAGTGGGTTGATGCGCTCCAATATCTCGTTATCTTTATTGTTATTGTTTTTGGAACCTTACATATGACACATGCAATCATTACTATATCAATAGTTTGGTCAAAGAAGATATGTGCTTCATAGCGAATTTTAATTCTGAAACTGACAACTGAATCTGTATTGGAAACACCGACCTAAGCCTTGGGTTATCGGCAGGAAGCTGAAAATTATCAAGAAGACATTCATTATTGGGACCATGGATTAAATAATCATTACAATCATCTTTCTATGGATTCTTCACGAAGAACATTTCTGCTACTGTCTGCACTGCATTAGTCAAAGGAACAATTGGTCCGTGCTGGTATTCAAAATATTGCTTCAAACATCTGACTCAACCAAAGTTCATCTGTATTTAAAAAAAAAAAACCTGAGCAATCAACTGTTTTGGCAACTTCAATCAAGGAATATTATTTTTTTATTTTCTCTTTATCTTTTATTTTAAAAACTATATTGTTATTCAGTTCCTTAAATAGAACCTCTGTGACGAGAAAGTTCTTGTGTTAAATAAAGTTTGTCTACCGTAGAAATTTCCATTAAGCAAATCTGCAGCTAAGAAGGAGGGATTAGGCTGCTTGGTGAGGCAGCTATGGAAGAAGACGAGAAAATGGTGAAGGTAAGAGATTGGAATCGAGTTGCAGTAGAATTACAATGTACACAGAGTGGTACTAGAATGGACTTAAGTGGCCGAGCCTTTTACGTTACGCAGTCTCTGGGATGGTCCATCAACCAGAAATATTCCGTCGCCCAAGGAAGGCCATTTTCCATACTTGGATGCGGATCACAACCTCCAAGCACCCCACACTATCGGGATCCATCGGCATAGGTTCCAATAACTTATACTCATATTCCATAAATAAAACTTTCTAATTACTTTTACATTCAGCTAGAAGTCGCCATGATTAAACCATTGCTTCAAGTTTGTTTTCAGATTTGAGCGCGAGTCTAAAATATTTTATTTCGTAACGACGTGTCAATTGCCAGGATAACATAAGAATAACAGTACATGCCGGTGTACCGGAATTTTGTCCAACGTGAGTAATTTTACGTCATTAAATTTACTAATATGGGACTGTCGCTTTTAAGTACATCTACAAACCTCTATCTGGGCTACATGAAAAGATACACGGATAAAATCTTTTAATACGGTTGCTCTGCCCATAATAAATTATGTAAGTGAAATTAGAACAATGACACAAGAAGATAAAAGTCCAGGCAGCCGAAATAAAATTCATGTGAAGTGCACTAGAATGTGCAATACTAGATAAAAATAACACATATATCCGGAAGAAACTTGGGGTGCAACCATTGCTGGAGAAGCTAAAAAGAAGCAACAGAACATGGTGTAAACATCTACAAAGAATGCCGAACTACAGACTACCAACTTTAGCAATGGGAAATAAACCAAAAGGAAAACGAGATGTTGGAAGACCAAGAGCAAAATGGGCACCGGAACAAGTTCAATATGAACCTAATCCTTGAATTGAAGGTTTACGAGGTCTCGCAAGTGGTGAGGGATAATTACTAACCAATAAACTGCCTGACAGTTGCAATGTTGCAATACGACGCTAGAGGCGTGGCGCTGTAATATGGAGAAGGAAAGGTGGGGGGGAGATACACATTATCTCGTAGAAAAGCCACATTTTAATTTTCTTTAGTTTTATCTCAAAGTTCTTAATGCCTATGTTGGAAAATGTTGTAAATTCTGCTTTAAACAAGCAGTATTTATTGAGTTAAACGATTCTGTGTTATAAGAAGAGCTTTAATTTTGTCTTTAGAATCACAAAAAACGTGTAAAGCTTTACAGTAAACATAGTACAATAATATATTGAAAAACGTAAAAGTGTTTAATCCTATAAATTCTCCCTATATTTATATTGCAATTTAAATTCGGATCGAAGAGCTTGTCTATTACGTTATAATAGTTTCTGCTTTCAAATTACAGGTTTTCTTCTAATGCTTATGGAACTAACCACCGTTCTTGGGTGGTATTGAAATTTGATTACATTTCTGTGAATCTGCATAGTTCGTGAAATTTGTAGAACTGTGTTATCAGCTTGCCATAGATCAATAATCCGGACACGTGTAGCCTCTGATATAGGGTGTAGTGTGAATCGTATTGATTTGATCAGGCATCAGAAATAATCAATACTTTCCTTTAATGCCGACGTGTCATTTATTATAACTGTCCAGCCAGTAACTTTAATACTGCTGTCATTGGAGAGGGGGAAAGAGAGGGAAACGGGGGGAAGCTACGAAGGCCTCATTAAATAATCACGATGCCCTTGCATTTTACTAAACTAGCTTTTCATACTTATTGCTAAGCGACAGTGATAAAAAAGTTGGACTAATAGCAAATTTCCAAATGAAAACTTAATCGTGGTTTCTGTTGAATTAAATGGACAACACGCATATTTATAGTTCTGTCTAAATCTATGTAATTTGTGGTTTGAATAAAGACTGAGTATATATTTTGGAGGAATGTGCATAGCAGGACAACCAGCGAACAATAATCATTAAATTCACAGCACGATTCTTAAGTAAAAATTACTCTGTTGTTTAAGGCACTGTCAGCTGCCAGGATCATATCAGCGTCACTGGCGTGCCGGAATTTTTTCTCGCAGGATTTCTTTTACATGCTAGTAAATCTACTGACATGGAGCTGTCACTTTTAAGCACGCTTAAAAGCCATCGATCTGGGCCGAATTTGAACCCGCGACCTTGGGATCAGGAGGCCAGCGTCTAACCAACTGAGCCACCCAGACCAACGTGAAAGAGAAGATTAGGTTCGCCTCTTTGTGCAACATGTGAAGAAAACAGCGAATGACCACGTGCTTCACTAACAGACCAAAAAATAAATTTCCAACTTCAATAGGAAGGAAGAAACAATGCGCTTAAATAAAGCTTGGCATCCAGCGTTATACAAAGCATGCAAAAGACCTGACCGGAGACAAATTCGAGATCATATGGCATCAAGAGTCTCAGCCCAGTAAATGCCAGCCCATCCAGCATTCCAGCATTCGAGAACAGGTCGTACAGGTTCTCCTGTACGGTATGTTTATCTGCAGAGCACCTAGCCGCTTGGTGCGACTTTATCTGTGCAGTATAGAAGGTGGTCCAAATTTTTTTCAAGCTTTTGTGTCTGTGGGCAATGGTTTCTTCCTGCATACCTAAGTTTGGGTGCAGGAAGGGGGTAGGAATAGGTGTTGGGGTAAGTATGTGTTAGATGATGGGAGTGGCATTACCATTACCCAAGGGCGTCCTTAGAAGGCGGTAAATTTTCCTTCTACGAGGTGCTCTGTAGTCGTATTGACCTAATGCCCGTACCAGCTGATTGGTGTGGGAATTCAGTTTGGTGTGCATGGTTCGGGATCGCTCCCTCACCAAGTCCATGATGTAGGGTAGTCCGGAGTGGTTGTGAAGGATTTAAGACGGGAATCTACGCCCGGTATCATATATTGCCAGCCCGACGCCAGGCCCCGCCAAGCAGCCATCATACCGCGATTCCAGTGCCGCACTGAGCGTCCCCCTCCCCCGACGGAGGACAAGGCCAGCCAAACGCCACCTAGCGCCGAGAACAGCAGTTACCATGCGCAATCATCCGCACCATCTTTCCGGCGCTGCCAACACTACACGCCTGAAAGTACTCCTGAAAGATGATAAGGAAATGGAATGAAGCATTCACCTAGGTGACATAGAGAAACCATGAAAAACACATGTCAAACTGCGCGGCCACGGAGATCGAACCCGCGACCACCCGAATACGGGCCTCAGAGGTTACCGCCTGAGCCACCCCGCTCGGTTAGAGCGATCTACTACCAGAACCAATTCTTACGCTTTGAGGTACATTATTTTATTCATATAATTTTTGTTCCATTAAAGAATTCGTTTGCAACCTGGATCCAAATGATACCGATTCAATTCAGCAATTACAGAAGCCTCACGTTACAGAAGGACTAAATGTAATTAAAGATGATTTTAAAGTTGTAATCCGAAGGAGATAGAAACGTAGAAAAGTGTGGTTTGCCCCTCTATGATTCCTTATTAATCCTTAAAAAGTGAACAAATTATACCCCTGTAAAGTATGTGGAAAGATCCGGTGAAAAATTATGCAGTATTCAACAAAGAAGTCTTGGTTAAAACATATTATGCTCTGTGAAAAAGGACCTGCAAGGTGACAATGCTGAAGTTCCAAAATAAATTTCATCAGACTTTGTTAGTTCCTACAAATACTGACCTTTGATATCGTGGACATTGAGAGGTTATTCTCAGCATACAAACTCACACTAAGCAACAGATGTTATAACGTTACTCCGGAACACTTAAAGCAGTCTGTTCCAAATCCACGAGTTTGAGCATGAGTACGCGCGAGTACGCAGTAGCGTTGCGCGGAGCACGGCTGTAGAGGGAGTAGTGGTGGCGCATGATAGCCAATGTATCACTAAGCAAAGGTCATAGCAACCTCACTCATTCCCCGTCGCAGTTCTCCGCACCGTGATGACAGCTTACCCCAGAGCAGAGCTGTGCTGCATGTTGCAGGCTTACGCAAGGCGGTGAGTACGCCGCTGCTCACTGGCGAGCAGCTCAGGTGGAACACATTGACTTAGAGAATATCGCAGTCTACTGCAGATTCAATTGCAGCTACTAGAAGGATATAAATTTGAAACCCTGAATGTTAGACCTTTAAATCATGCACTTTAACTGATATTTTCAAGATTTTAGTGTATATTTTAGTAGTAAGCTTGCAAGCATATTTTAAGAGATTTTAGTGCATATAAATCTGATGTCTCTTATAAGGTATTATAAATTAATGCTACTTAGGTAAAGTCACATGACGTAACGTGCTGTTGCTGAAAGAGAGAGGGGGAGGGAGAGAACACGTGCTTGCGCATGCCTTATTGAAAGACACGAGAAGCATTTTAAGTTACTTAAACGCACCTAAGGTGCAGCCCCTCACGTCCTTCTCGCTCCCCCCCCCCCTTCGGCTACAGAAAGATTACCCATCAAAGATCTTCACTGTAGCGTGGTGTGCCTTGTAAATCTCAATTCCAAAGACTCCCAAACTTCTCCAAACTTGTCTCAATGGAATCCAACCCTCTTTCCAACCAAACTCACTTCATGTTCTTTAATGAACTTTTCTTTTCTTTGAAATTGTGTTCCGTGATATTGGAGGAAGGAAGGAACAGATTGCGCTCTTGGGACACAAGGGCTGGTTCTTCAAGTATCAGGCCGTTGTTTTAACAGAAGGATCATTGGCGGTGGATGAAGGGCCTTACAAATGAGACGCTATTAGCGAGGGAGGAAATCTCTGCGAACAGAAGAAGAGCAACATCCGTCACCGGTAGACAACCAATGGCCCGCAGACACCGGAAATGTTCGTTATCAATCAGCAAGCTACACAACCGGAAGACGTAGATATCTAACTTAGTAGAGGTGCCGATTCTAGTCGTTTCATTCCTTTCTTCCCAGAAGTGCAATTGAGGGAATTTTCTTCTTCTGTTCTATGTCTGTACTTAAAACGACCACAAAGAGAGTTAGTTTCTCCAAGAAAGCATTCTCATACACGGTGATTCCCTTACTAGAACCCCCAACTGTGGTGTATACTTCTACTGTCACAATGAACCGCTGAAAATGTTTTCATAAATAATACCACGAGTGATTGTCAATTTATCTAGAGAATTTGAGCATCACACGCTGCATTTATTAAGACTATTTCACGAATTAAAGTATGATATAGCCTATGCAATATTATTTGAATGCTTATTGTCTTAAAAGAAACATGAAGAAGGTATACACACATACATCAGCGTCCATTGGCACGGCCTATAAGATTATCATATTGATGTTCCAATCTTTTAAGATGTTGGAAATATCAGTAGTTGGGAGTATCTACTTACTTTATTATTTCGTTCAATACAAATTTTTTTAAACTGATCCATATAATTTTGTATTGTATTTTGTGTTCTAAAGTTTCCCCTCTTCGTACTATTTCATCTATTGCAGCCTTAGATGCTTCACCAAAGCGAGAGTCAGCCATTTTTACTTACTAGTGTTAGTCTACGGTAACGCACAACTCCAGTCAATGTACGATCAATTTTATCATATAGTATTTTAATATGAGGACCTGCAACTGAATTTAACGGAGTATTTATTAGAGTGCCCTCTGGTACGGAGGACCCGGGTTCGATCCCCGGTACCAGCATGGGAATTTTATCCCCTCTGGGAGGTCTGACACGGGGTGCACTCAGCACGATTGTAATGAGGAATAAATCGTTTTTCAGCAATTTATGGGATACGTTTGGTGACTCTAATCAAAGAATGAGTGGTGATAATTTGTGTAAAACAAAAGAATGTCAAGCGATAATTTTTATATGATAATTTAATGTCTCTATGTATGAAATAGCCTAAATTCTGTATTTTGCATGTTGAAAAATACAAAATAACTCTCTATTTGTCTTAGGAAAATTTTCAATGCCCTCTCTCATAAGATGATAGAAATACATATTTGTAAAATATCACTACGATTATTTTTACATGAGAAACTATGTTATAATCTATGTGAAGTTGTTAACTAATGTGTATGCTACTGTGTAATGTATGGCATCAAACAATTAATTATCTGTCATTGCCACAACAACTTAAGGTTCCGTGGGTAGTGGTCGTAACACGCAAATATGGGGTTTCTTTCAGAGAACAGGAGTAATTGAACGGCACGCAAAAATAAGAAATAACCGCAGTACGTCGAAACGAAAGTGAATCCTATTCCCTTACGGATTGTGTAGCTATATACAGGTAGACGATAAAGTCTAATATGACGGAGCAATTGAGTGGCCAACTTGTAGAAATCCGGTTAACTGAAAACATCCCTATTAAGCAGAACGCTTGGCGTTCTTTTCCCTAAACTCAAGTTCCCCTACAAGAAAACTTCCTGACGTATCATATAATTGAATTAAATATATGCTCGCATGGTATGAACCGTTTTATATGTGTCCCCAATAAAAGGAATTGTGAACGATTACAGTGTAACAAAATAACAAGTAAATTGAGACACGGGACGTAAGATGAAAGGTTTCAGACGTTCGTGTTAGTTTTAAGTTTCAGAAAGGAATGCTAATCATTGAGAGATATTCCACATCCAAGACACAACATGTTTTCGAAATTGAATTAGTTACTTTTAACCTAGACCTAGGATATGGGCCAACGGCAAGAATGATGCTGGGTAAGAGGATAATGCCCTTAAGACATTTGTCTACAAAATCCAAATTTGGGTATACTGGGTTTGCCATAAGACAATATACATTATGTTATATGGTGCTTAAACACATACCTGTTTATCTTTTACCAACAGTGGGGAGCGGTAGCCGTGACGCAGAGTGGCTAGGCCTCGCGGTAAGGAGTGTTGAGTTCAAATGTTTTCTGCAAAGCCAATGACCCCACACTACCTAGCTCAGCAGATGTGAACACGTGGAAGCAGAACGTTAGTCTCCGTGGTTCATTTTGCGGTGTACTGTGTGATAGAGTTTGTGGGAAAACTGCTAGACGAAGAGAAAAAGACACTATCACACCGAAGTGACAACATATTAAACGCCATTTATCAAAATATCTGTATCTGTACCCTATTACCCTCTATATACAACGTACATGAAAATAATACAATAACTACCACTGGCACATATTAAGGATGAAAGGGGCACAGATAGTATCAATTTTATTAAATAATATACGAAGTAGGAAACCAAGAACAATATAGAATGATATGTTAAATTGAGAATTGAACCCATTTTGTAATCTTACACCGTTGTATAACAAGTTCAGCGCCTATTCACTTAAATATTTTAAAATATATTAATAACCGATTTCATAGAAATCAAAGGTTACGTGTTTGAAATAATTGAAGAAGATAAGTGGAAGAAGAAAAATTATATTCAGTCTAATTAGATTAATTCTAGGAATACCAAGCCTTGTTCCAGAACTTATGCTACCAAGCGGGTGGGGGGGGGGGGGGTGTTACTTTGTGAGCACTGGTAACAAAACGTTTGAGTAAGTTTTAAAACAAATTTATTGGGTATTTTATCTTGTCATGTTTATAAAGGTAATATTTAACACTCTTAAACTATTCCTCTTTCACTTTTTTACGCGAATCACTTTAGATACTATGCCAATCCTTATTCCAGAACTTACACTATTTTTAAAACAAATTTAATTTATGTAGTGTAGAGCGGATAGGAAAGGAGGAAGATTTATTCACTGCGGCCTCCCATCCAAAACGAAGGAGTACTGGTTGTGATTGCGACATGCGCATTGCACCAGGATCCTTAACATTTCCACATGACTTTTTTGGATGGCTACTCCTGAAAGAGTACCCTTGCATAGCAACGGTGCAACGCATCTGATCCTGAGGAAATGAGGGTCAGGAAAATAGGAGATAATCTCTTCTGATATTCACCTATTGACCTTTAAAATTATCTGTCCTGTTGCATTTGTGGTAATCACTTATAGCTTTTTTTTTTCTAAGTTTGTGTTATTTGGCTTTTTATATTGCTGTAATGCGCAGTTAATTTCAATTGTGACTGAAATTCACGCTTGATTTCACACTTGCACCAAACAGGCCTTATCAGCATTTTAAGAAGACTTACTGACCCCAAATCAACCTCGAACTGAACTTTGAATACATTCTTTAAAGCATGACGCAACAAGAACTAGCTAGGGGAATTACCAACGGCTGTGCGAGTGCAAACAAATGCTGTCAACATTCTTTTTAATTCAATACAGATTTAATACATTTGTCCAAACTTCTAATAGATATATAGTTTGTAACAAAGAGCAAGTAAGTGATAGACTCAGTCAGTTAAAAACAGCCAGTCATCGCTACGAGAAAAATTTGTGGTGAGATAGACAAAATCATCCAATTCTGTCATTTGTTGTTGAGTTTGCAGCATTGCACATATCTCGTCACCAGAAAAGTGACCTGTTTGCCCTTAATAGTCTTTGTTAGCTTTATCTTCTTTATGTAATGTACATCTTTGAGCACATTCAAACCAATTAATTGATCAATTACACTAATATAGACAGAACATTTTTGTGTAATCGGGATACGACTCAATCGGTTTCAACAATTCTTTTGTGGGCACCCAATGTCAATCGTTCTTCTCAGTGGCTACGTTTTGGCACTTTATTACAAGATATCGTATTTTTATTGAATTCTGGCACAAAGAGACAATGAAGAGGCTTAAAATATCTTAAAATTGAATTATTGAAGAAAGTAGAGTTTCACATCCTGTTTGTAACTCCAAATTTGCGTCTAATTCGCTAAATTTGTTAGGAAGGAATATTTTTGTTATGATTTGATACCCTTGAGCCTCATAACCTATCAAAAATCATTAGCTACCCTACAGATATCAAAAGCTTAAACTACTTTTAATCGATTTTTTTATCCCCAACATACAAACCAAGCTTCTGTGGCAATACTTATACGGTAGGACATAACTTACAAAGCTTGTGATAGTTTATGTACAAATCCTTATGTAGAAGCCCGCACACTTAAACCATATGATTAAAATATTGTACAATTGTAATATAGAGCCAGGAACAAATCTTATATCTTATCCAAACTCAGCTCTGCCTGTTATGCTATCCGAGCATTGCTAACTGTGAGTTCTATAGACACACTTAAATTAGTTTACTATGCATATTAACTCTATCATGAAATATGGAATTTTATTTTGGGGCAATTCAGTAGAGTAAACGAATATTCCTCATGCAAAAGAAGGTTATAAGAACTTTCTCTAACACCCATAGCAGACGCTCGTGCGAAGATCTTTTTATAAGACTAAAATTCTTTATGTGCAATCGACCCAAATTTATAACAACAATGAAATTCATGAGATAAACACTAGACAAAAGATCAACATACGTCATCCCAGTGCAAAACTTTCTTGCTTCCAGAAAAGTGTATACCACAAAACCATAAAAATATTCAATGCTCTTCCTAATGATATATCGGAAAAGTTGACAATTTTAATGCTTTTAAAGTCTCTGCTAAAGAGAACCTATGCTCAAAGTCATTTTATCCTCTACAAGATTATGCGAATGGCAAATTATCTTGTTAATGCTTATGTAGCTTTGTAAGTAGTTTCTAGCTACTTTAGTGACAAATGGCAGTCAATCATACGGCCACGCCGCAGCCGAGTGGTTAGACCATTCGCTTCCCACCATATGTGTGTATGTGTGTGTGTGTGTTTGTGTGTGTGTGTGTGTCTATATATAATGTGCTTTTTATGCTACATTTCCTTTGACATGTTCAATGTTCACATGTTCAATGGCTAACTTATGGCCAAAGCAATACCTTCCACCCGGTATACAAATTTGCACCATTTGACAATACTGGATAAAAATGTGGACACTTACTTTAAAAACACCCATAGCGTATATTCAACCACTTACAGAGAGCATTCTTTCAATCTAGACCAATATTATATATAGCGAGAAAATCTGTGTACATATGTTTTTGTGTATCTCTCAAAAACTATTCAGCCGATTCAGGTAGTTCTTTCACCATTGGAAAGTCCACTTTGCTTTGATTAACATGGATATATTCAACACCTTCTAATTTAATTATATAAATTACTGAAATATTGAAAGCCATTTCCTGAACACAAACATATTGGAGTTATAAAAAGACATACTTACGAAGCAGGCCTTGACTTCTAGCTGAGAACACTAAGGAGTAGAAAATAGTTGTTATTCCGCAGAGTATAAACAGTTGCTGTATTCCTCAGGGTGTAAAAACAAAAGACGGTTGCGTTTTATTACGAGGAATATACCTACATAGTTGGCCATGCTACAACACCTAAACATGGAGAAACATCTTGAAAGGTAACAATCAATCCTATGTTATATTTTCTTTTAGTTGTCATTTCTCAAATATTGCAGATCTTTATGTAATGAAAGAGTGTCATAAAACCGTTGAATAATGTTTATTCTACCTCTATAGATGTACGCAGTGAAGTTTCTGGATGCCAAAATATTATAATGTGACAAAATAGACAAAATCAGTCTGGTTACTTTTCTTTAACTTTGTTGTCTTGTAAAATATCATCACAAACACCAGTTTCTCGTCGTTAAGGGTATACAGGCGTGAAAAAGGTGATTTTATAAAGTATTGTAGTTAGAGACTTAATTTTTGCACAGGCATTACTAACAACTCAGGAAATGTATATACCAAATTTCATTACAATATTTAATTCCATTCCTCATATATTAATTAACTTCTATCAATTTTATTGGGTATCTCCCACGACATATGCTGAACAACAGAGTTGACTTTTTAAAATTGTATCTCTTATTACCTTTGTAACAAATTAAAGGCTGAAAATTTTGATATAGTGAATAGTTTTTCTTAAAAAAATATTTTTAATATCGCAAAGTGTAAAGTAATAAGTAAGGTATAAGTAATATCAGAATTCAAAACAGACATTTTATTACTCATATTCTGAACTGTATTGGAAAAACGTTTTATATGTCTAGCTAGATTTTTGTGGGAGAAGATAGATTTTTGAATTGAGAAAGTAACAAAAATAGTTTCCGAGAAAAATGAGTAGAGTTGAAATGCAAGGTGCGGACATGCCCATTTAAAACACAGAGGTCCACCACTTTAAAAATGACGTCCAAATTATGTTTTCCCCCTCCCTAGAGGATTAAAACTTCGTAGATATATTCTTTAAGGCATGGTGCATCTTTTGCAATGAAAATTGAAAAGTTTATTTTTTTGGCCAAACAGGCTAAAACATCACTTAAGACAGTTTCAGTTTTCCAGGCTATCACAACTCGCAACTCCCCTTTCTTCTATATAAAAAGTAGGCAAATTCCAAGTCCTGGTTGAAAATAGTTGTGCACAGTTTCATAGAAAGATAAAGCCTGACATATTTTCAACGTTTTATGCAAAATATACTAATTTATTCTTACCTCCACTCCTATTACGAACGTTATAATAATTTTGAGGTAACTTCTTAAAGAACCAAATTGCTATTGATGCGTCGTATATTGATACAAGCAATAAACATATGAAACGGTAACCTTTAATGCAAAAAATGGAGGGTTCAGCTTCCCCCTTAACGTCACAGCTGGAAGGAAAACTGCTCCATCATCGAACCAGATGGACAAGGTAAGGAGAGGGAAGACTAGTGTTCCCTTTTCCTGTCGAGTTTGCAGACCCATAATACTCTACTGCAACCCGCACATCTCCTGTCCGTTCTAACGTTGTTTATTGTTTTTAACTTCTTGTTTGTTGTTACTGTTCCTAGAGTTACTGTATAGGTAACATTATGACTATTGGGAAATGGGAAATAGGGGCTCTTAAAGAGTTTTCCACATTAGGCATGTAAAGAAGTTACGTTACTAACATAACCTATCTATTGGATACATATTGTATGTATAATATGTATTGCTATACACACCCAAGGCTGGGAAACAACAAACACAATTACTCCAATATGTTTCGAACAAAAAGTTTCTTTTTATTTATTAAGGGCTATTAGAATATCTAAAATGTATATCATGATTCTATTTAAAATCTTGAATTCAACCCCTTACTTCACTTTGGTCTCAGTGAGGTTATGCTCCTTACGCTGTCTACAGGGTCCTTGCCTTTACTTTTTGTCTTTACCTGATTACTCTTCCCGTATAGGATTGACACCCCCTAGGACTTACAAGCCTGTGCCTAGGATCCGATACCTGTTGGGGTATTTGTTTCTAAGCATAATTTTAACATCATTCACTCGAAATAAATTTTTGGTTTCATAGAACTCGATGATAGAATAGCGTTACCTAAAAACTCGCATTGCTGTGAATGATAACACTTATAATTTGTTTATTTAATCATTTATTTATTTACTTACTTACTTACCTACTTACCCACTTACCCACTTACCCACTTACCCACTTACCCACTTACCCACTTACCCACTTACCCACTTACCCACCTACCCACCTACCCACCTACCCGCCTACCCACCTACCTACCTACTTATTTATTTACTTACTTAGTCACTCACTCACTTATTTATTTGTTTATTTATTCTGTTGGCACTAAAGCCATCAACACTTCTGTTCCCAATTTTCAACATAAATTAACTTTATTATAGCAGGGAAACGTGAGCTCGAGTTTAACATTGATGTTAGTTTAGTCTTTACTAAAGCCAGTTATTGTTTTTGTTCCCTTCTTTCACTCTATAATGTGGTACTTTCCGCACTTTTAATCGCATAACACACTCTTAAATCTTCGGTCAGCTCGTGGCATTGCTTGTTTATACATTTTTTTGGTGGAACCAATGTATTGCGGGTCTTGCTGTGAATTAACTTTATTCAAAGCGACATGAGATTTACATTAGGTTCACTAATTTACATGGAGGAAAGTTTAACTTTTAATATATGTATATAAGAACAAATGATATAACTGTTTGTGGTTTCGATGAATTTTAGGTTTTTATTTCATTGATTCCTGTAACTTCCATATGTTTTAAAGAACATCTTAAACGTTGGTGTTAAAATAATTTTATATGCATTTAATAGAACTAATAGGTCACACCTACATTTAGATATCCAGATCACAGTATCTCACATGAGAGGTATTTTCTTTGGGGACTAGTTAAAACAGCTGTCTTCATCCCGCGGTGAACACCGCAGCTGGTACCAAACCGACGAATCAGTCGTTCAGGGTGAAACACAGAGAACTTGCATCCAAGTCATGTTGAACAAGTTTTGTAAAACATAACATACATTAACATCTTGATTTTATTACAATTAATAAAGTAACCTTAACGCACAGTACCCTAACAATGTATCTCCGATCTATGTTTGCAGCATTTCCGCAATTATATGGGAAGTTTATATTAAGTCGCGAATTTCTGGGTCCCTACTCATTTTGTGAAAATATAATCCAAAGTTGCGTATCAGTAAGAAGTTGCTTATAAGGTAATAAACACTTTCTTCTTGTTATACGCTTTCAGAATTTATCATACAAAATCTCAGGACAAAATACGCCCTAGGACAACACCAGAGGAGATGCTGAGAACTTGTAGGGTAGAAAACTATGGAATTAGAGGCATACCATTAAAGTGGCTTGGCTCATACTTACAAAATAGAGAACAATGCGTTGAAATAATACATAATGTAAGTGGAAAGCTAATGAAAATTCGATCACAATTCAAAAAAAGTAACACATGAAGTACCACAAGGCTCAAAATTAGGACCGTATCTATTCTTACTCTATATAAACAGTTTATTTAAAATAATTCAAGAAGCCGGGGGAATAGCGATATGTTATGCGGACGACACTACGATTGTAGTTATAGGAAAAACAGAAAGAGCTATAAATCAGGGCAAGTACATTACTATAAAAAGTCAGCCAACATTTAGAAAATTTAGGTATGGTATTAAACACAAACAAAACAAAGTGGATGAAAATTAGTCTTGGTAACAAAAAACAAACAAATATAAACTTAAAAATAGAAAACAGAGAAATTCAAAAAGTAAATAAAATTCCTAGGATTAATAATACACAATAACTTGGAATGGAATATGCATACTGAAAAAGTTATAAGCAAAATTAATTCGGGTTTATATGTATTAAAACAAATAACACAAATAATAGATAAAAAAAGGGTCAAGCAAATATACTATGCCTTCATTCACTCGCACCTGAACTATGGAGTAGTCTTGTGGGGCACAACACGTCAAACATTACTTTTAAGGCTGTTTAGGCTACATAAGAGAGCAGCACGTTTAATTGCAGGAATAGAAAAAAGAGATTCATGTAGAAATGCTTTTAAAAAACGAAATATTTTAACATTACCTTCATTACGTATATATGAATGTATTAAACTCACATTAAAAAGTTATGATCAAAACAAAAACAGTAATATTCACAAATAAATCACTAGAACAAAAGAAAATTGTTTTAGAAATAGACTTATAGGTGCTCTAAACAATAAATGCATAGAATATAGTATCAAAGACCTGTACAACCACCTACCATCCAGAATTAAATAACAAATGAAAAAATTAAACTAAAGAATAGTAAATCTTATCTATTATAAAAGGTATTCTACTCTGTAGAAGAGTACAAAAATAGATAAAATATGGTATTTATGCACTTCTCATTATTTTGTAAATACTTTGTATTCATTTTATGTACATATAAATTGACGCCAGTAAAATGTTGTACAGTTGGAGATAATAAAGTAAGTATATATATTGAACATTAGCGAGATCCAGTACCACAGCCTGAGATACAGGTTCAAATTAAGTTATCTAACCCAATGAGTATTGTAAAATTCGTTGAAGTATGACTCAGAATTGCCCTTCGGAGTTTTCATCTTTTATCATTGCCAGAAACAAATGTTCGACAACATTGGAACGTTCTTCAGAAAAGAATTTGCTTTTGTGTCAAAACTTTAACCCTCCGTTTAACTTCATGTAGCTTAAATGCACACGACTTTTGTTAGTATTATCTTCCTAGATTGATCAAAGATAAATGAAACATAGTATGAGTACACTATACATTATAATTTGAATTACACTCCATGGAAAGGCAACAAATTGCAACAAATTGTTCAGGTATGCAACTTGTAAATTGAAATGTACTGTCAATAATAATAATAATAATAATAATAATAATAATAATAATAATAATAATAATAATAATAATAATAATAATAATAATAATAATAATAATAATAATAATAATAATAATAATAATAATAATAATAATAATAATAATAATAATAATAATAATAATAATAATAATAATAATAATAATAATAATAATAATAATAATAATAATAATAATAATAATAATAATAATAATAATAATAATAATAATAATAAATTTGACAAGCATATATGTTACTCACAAAGTACATGTTATTATGACATAGGTTGCTTTAGTTGCTTCAGTTTATCTTCAGAATTGGAATCATCTGATTCCTCCAAATCGTCATACACTGATTAGACCTCATCACAACATCTTCCAAATTCTTGGAATTTTGTAAATCATAGCTATTATATAAATTAATAGAGAGAAGAAGGGATAAGAATCTGCCTACATATTATTTGTTTATTGACTAACAAAAGCTATTTTTAAAACTAATCAGAACACTACTCTAAGAAATATTGAATAAAAAAGGATTATCCAAACACCTATTAAGAACTATTTAGAGTTTGCAGAGAGAATACAATTAAAATATGAACTACATTAGATAGAAAAGGGTTGCACGTATCAATTGAGGGGCATCCCTTGTAACCTAATTAATTTAATATCTGTATGGATGAAATCGTAAATGAATGGCTATCCTAAGTAGTCAATTTATAATAAATGAATAAAGTTTTACTATATTATTTTCGGATGACCAGGTTATAATAGGTATCCAAGAAGCAATATACAAAAAGAGTAATATAGCTAAGTTATATAAAAATACAATATTTGTAGAAAATCCGGAGACACAGCCTCGTTATGTCCCTGAGGGGCCAATTCGGAGCTGGTTAATTAAGAAGTAACGGCCCCTCGTTGAAAAGACCGCATAAGTGGAACTGGGTAGCTGACCACGTCCCACCATCCAATACTGACCCCACTCATGACGCCTGTGGTGAGTAGAGCTGGAGGGCGCAGCGGCGGGGCGTAGGCTTAGCCCGGAAAAGACTGTTGTGCTGCGAGATTAGTAGAGAAAACAAAAATAATGACCCTCAAAGTGCATGAACCAATAAGAACAAAAATAGTTCATAAAAATAAGTTTACCTAAGATAAAACAAGATACACAAATAATAATTATCTGGAAGTAAAATTAAACAGATATACATACTTCGGTGCCACATTAGAATGCAAACTGAAAACTAAAGTAGGTAAAGAAACTATAATTAAGCCAAATAAAACAACAATTTCATCCATTTTCCTGTGCGGAAATGAATGTTAGACATTGAGACCAAACGAGAAGAATAGAATCAAAGAAAATGAAATTTCTTAGGAACATAGCTGAGTATACTGATAGACCGCATTAGATGTGATGAAATTAGAAGAGAAGTAAGAAAATTATGTATACATTAACTTCTCAAACTCTAGAGAGGAAAATTAAAAATGAGTATATATCAAGAATGTCCGAATGATGAATAACCAGAATAATTTTTAACTATAAACTAAAGGAGAGAAGAAACGTGAGAAAACCTATGAAGATGGAACGAGAAATTTCTAGAAGCCGGAAAGGCCTGAGAAATTTAACCCTTGCAGTTGATGATGAAAAACAAAGGACGATGAACAACAAAATTAAAAGTATTAAAAATCGTCGAACCCCTGTTGAATATGGCTGTGGGAATTTGACTTGGAATCGAGTAACGAAAATGAAAATTGAAGTAATTGATGAAGTTTGTCAGAAATTTAGTAGATTATGCACTATTGGAACATCAAAAAATGAAGAAGTGTGACTAGAATTATATTTGTAGCTTCAACCTTATGGATAAAATGAAGTAACAAAAGCAGAATTGATATAAATATGTAAGGAGGATGGAACATAAACTTTCCTAAACAAATATGAAGATGGCTCTTCATCACTAGATACACCTGGCTCGATGCCCGAGAACGTCTTGAATATGCTCGTCGCCAGGAAAGCTTCAGATCGTATTTTAAATATGTATATCAATTTATTTTTATATTTCTTCAATGCATTATCCTTACCAAACGTGAATTAAGTTTGAAAGTTACAGTGATGATTCCACGCATGCCATATTATTACCGTTTTATTATTACCTCTTACGTTTCTAAACATTTGAAGTATCCAAGGGCAGTGTAAAGCAATTAGCGGGCCTTTCAAAAGTGGTAGAAAAATATTTGGGGAATATCCTAGTGAGGTTACTGCTATTTTAATTGAAGAGACGAAGTAAAAATTACGGAATATTAAATTGAGTAGACCTACCTTTAATACATGGCCTACTGAGGCAAAATCCTTAATTTATATTCATCATTATGTGTAATTCCTCACTTTCCTGGACTAAATGCTAAAATTATTGTTGTTATTGTTACAGCCTATTGGATTAGTCTTAATATCAGCTGGGAAATTTTAATAAAAATGGTTGAATGTTAATGTAATTTGTCAGTTGTTTACCTTTAAATAACTATTAATATTAAATAGTATTAAATAAATGAATTATTAATTATTTCGTAGAATGCACTAAACAAATACCACTCGAGGTTTTCATATTTGGGATAATTTTTCCGTGCTTCGCGGTTGCAAAATTACCGTCATATGAAACCCTCTGGTGATATTACTATACCCCGGGCATGGGGAAGAGGGGTGACAGGAATGCCATCGAGTATTTGTCCTCTCCGCTTACTGATACAATTTAAAGGACGAACCGATTCTCTGAGGTAGGTAGACAATAGCGGGAGGTGCTGTGAAGCAGTGGAAGGGGTTAACACTACGATGTAAGGGAAATTACTCATTGAGTCAGTTCTCCCCATCTGTGCTGAAGGGAAAAATTAAAAATTAGTGAAGAGAGAAAAATAGAGGTCACAGATATGAAATTTCTAAGGAATATAGCATAATAATTGTTTGATAAAACGAGGAATTATGATGTAAAAAAGGAATTAGACATCTTTACAGAGAAGGTATACCAACACAGAAAGAAAAAGCTCCTCATAATGGGTGATTCGTATTTATCATTATAGGCATCGGTAACCTCGCTTTGCAATTCTGAGTTTGTCGCTTTTGTCAAAACCTATAACCACTGCCCCTATTATTGGTGATGTGATTACACTGGTCTACAAAAATTAACTTTTTCTCTTTCACAAGAATTAAAATAACAGATTCTAAAAGTATTTTTCGTGCTGAATTCAAATATAATTACAGTTTATCCGCATCTGGCAGGAGTTTTGTGTGATATTCATTTTAATTTTTATAATATTCTAAAAAATCCGTAACTAGCTATCTAACTCAAAATTATAACTACTGATTCTGACTTACCTAGAAAGTGGTAGATAGTGATTTTCAGGTATATTTTGCATCTGGAACGTCTCTCATTTTAGTCCAACAGTAGTCAGCCAGCATATTGGAACTCCACTTGCCTTGGTACAACTTATAATTATAGGTTGTGCTGATAAAATATGTCAAGTAGGAATTACGCATGTGAGGAACTTATTGAGATAGAAGTATTATTTAAAATATTAAATTGTCTCCAATTGGGAAACCAAGATTACGAGGGACAGAAGGAATGGAATTTGAAGACTAACAGGCTAATAACTCTAATCCTTGTAGTTGAAGAAAAAGTAAATGTCACTAATGGTATGAAATTCAGAATGATTGATCACCGTGAAAACGCTACGAGGATAACGATTTCTCGAGATATTTTTCTGATCTCTCAGCTTCTCAAGATGTTTGTTCCAGCCTCTACTCGAAGCAGACTCTTCCCCTGGACCCAGGTTAAGCTTATTAGCGAGAATATCCTACGAGAGATGTGGACCGTGCAATCTGCAGGCAAAGAGATGCAGTCGAACGGCAGTAATGGGGAAATGGGAACACGATGATGGGATTGTTGCGTCACAAGGAAGGCGACATAGCCTCCCACGTGACTCCCACCCTCTTAAACGTCAAATCTGCAAATGATCTGCCCTGGAAGAATTTTATCTTGCAATGAAAAAAGAAGGAAAATAGCGCTGCTTTAAATTTTTATAAGTGCCAAATAATTTAATGAACTATAAACGCAATTGCCTGATTTATGGTATTATAGCACGGCTGACGAATACTATGAACATACCTTTGCAGTTTTAGTGTCGACATGGATTTATTTTATTTCACTTGATCATGCATAACCGTCATTTACCATACTCAAGACTGCTGAAACCGCCAGTTTTAGGACTGACAAATCCTCGCATTTACAAGTGGTTTTCACAAACAAGTAACAAGTAATTAAATACTATGTGATCTTTTTTGGCTGTAACTCTCATATACACAAGTCTTGTCTTGTCTGTCACGGCGGCCGATGGCTTATTTTGTGTCAGACCCCAGGAGGAAGGATGACATGAGAGTACCCTACAGGCGTCCAGAACTCATCACAGGTAGAACTACTGCGGTGGGTCCCTAACAGATGCAGGCAGTTCTTCAGCCTGACTGAGTATCAGGTCAGACAGAGAGCGCACCACCGAATGAATGAATGAATGAAAATGTTATTCGGGCATGTTTTGCAACATGCCCTGGCTGTTCAGGGGCACCCCTCTTCAGCCTAGTGTTTATGGTTTTTTAATGGTCGTGGGGCGGATTTCAGTGGCGAGTGCGTGTATGTGTGTTGGTGTTGTGGTTGTGTGTTAGGTGGAATGGTGTGTGTTTGGTCATCCCTAGCTGCGTGGCCTGTGCTCTACCCAAGAAGAAACTGTTTTTTTGTTGGAATATTTGTCGAGTTTGTATGTCTACTGCAACAGCTCATCGGTAACTTTTTGTTAATTGTTCTTGTTTGTTTATGTGTTAGGTGTTTGTGTGCTTTTTTGTTTTATGTGTTTGTGTTATTGTGTGTTTAGATGTTTTGAAAGTGTTGAAGGTGTGCTTGTAGTCTGTCTTCTTCTTGTTCTTGGTATTTGTCGTATACGTCAATTAGTGTTATGAGAGGAGGGTTTTTGTCTTTCTCTATTTGTGTTATTGTTTTCATTTTTTGTGCAGTGTTAATTAGAGTTCTTCTGTATTGTCTGGTGTGTGCATTGTGTATGTAACTTATCATAAGTTTGGCAATGTGTGTATCTATGGGTATTGTGTGTGTGTAGTTGTGTAGTGTGTTTGTTTTGGAAGAGGGTAAAAGTTTATGGGCAGTTCTGAGGCACCTCCTCTCAAAGGATTTTGTCTTGTTCATTGTTTCTGTCGTGATTAGTGGCATGGTGGCTACGGCTGCATACGTCAGTTGTGGTCTTATTAGGGCGATGTAAAGTTTTCAAAGTATGTGTGGCGTGAGTCCTCGTCCGTTTAGTCGTGCTAAGTAGGTCAGTGTGGAGTGAATGGGTCGTGTCTTATTAAGAAGTCGCGTGTAGTGTGTCTTAATTCTTAGTTGGTTGTGTATGTGGATACCCAGGTACTTAACGGTCTTCTTGCATGTTATTTGTTGTTTGTTGAAGGTGAGGGTGGCTGTTTTGTATGAATGTTTCATTTTTTTCCTGATCACAATGGCTTGTGTTTTGTCAGTGTTTATGTGGATTCGCCATTTTTGGGTCCATTTGAGGAAGGTGTTTAATTGCTTTTCGAGCTTCCCTCTGGCTCCTACTAGTGTGGCGTATGTACTCCAATACGCAGTATCATCTGCGTATTGGGCTAGGTGTAGGTGTTTTTGTGTTGGTTGTGGCGTGTCTGATGTGTATACTACATAGAGGAGGCCTAAGATAGCGCTCCCCTGTGGTGTGCCTGCTTTAATATTTATGGTATCGGACAGTATGCTATTTATGCGTATGTGTCCTGTTCTGTCTGTAAGGAAGCTGGCTATCCAACGTACAATCCTAGGAGCAATTTTTAGGTCTGTCAGTTTGTATAGTAGTCCGTTGGTCCTGCATTTGTCGAAGGCGGATTGTACGTCGAGGAAAGTTGCAATAGTAACAAATCCTCGGTTGTAGTAGTCTTGTAGGTTTGACAGTACACGTACTAGTTGGTCTTGTATTATTATGTCGGATCGATAGCCAGCTTGTGTCATAGGTAACAGTCGTCTTTCCGTGCATATGTGTGTCAGTCTGTGTACTACTATCTTTTCGAACGTTTTTGAAAGTGTTGAGATTAGGGAAATGGGTCTATAATTTTTGTGGTCGGTCTTGTTTTTGCCAGGTTTTTCAAATAAAAGTATATGGACGCATTTCCATATACTTATGGGCGCATTACTGGAAATGCACCACCGAGCCAGTTCCGGCTGATTAAATAGTCCTCCTGGCGGGCGGCCAGCTGACCGCAGCGCCTCCCCTCAGCCAAACACTGTATTTCCAGAGCGCATTCTGCCGACAACCCTGCTCACACTTACAGCCTGGAAAGATCGTATAGAGAGAGAATGAAATAATGAAACGACAATGCTCGACCATATACCTAATTTTATAGTTGAAATATTGTTAAATGTTGTACACTTAGTAGGGACCTACATATTGTATCAGCTGTAATTTGGGGTTCTGCGAAGGCGCTAAACGATCGATTCGTTTCCAGCACGTCACAGCTGCATGACGAAAATCATAACCTTGCAATGCAAATTGAATATATTGGTTTTCAGACGAAACTTTATTTCATGTATGTTATTTGTTGTACCTTCAGTGCAATATTCTTGGAAGTTGATGCTGTATTGAGGTTAATTTGTGTGTTTTGTGTAAGTTGCATGTCACTGTCAGTAGTCTCCGACATTTTAGCGTTTTCTAAACTCGCGCTAGTTGCGTTTTGAGAATTAATCGATATGGTTCTTTGTCATTGCTGCATGGGAATGATTGGTGAAACACCTGTCCTTTAATGAAAGTTTGAACTTGTCCATTAAATGATCGCTATCAGACTTATAATTAATAATTTTTTTTTAACTTTTATCACAGTATTATTTGATATCCTTCTTTAACCGCTTTAAAATTGCAGTCGAGTGGTGTTTTAGGGACCGAAATGGGTGGCCACAGTCGTTAAGTGATGAACTCCTGAAGCGTGAAGCCTGCGGTTCGAATCTCGTTTGACCATGTTGTTGTTGTTTTTTTTTTCTTCTTCCAGTTTTTCCTCAGTCCTTATAGCTAGAAAATACAGGGGAAGTACCCCAAACTTAGGTTGAAGCGTATGTTTGCATTGCATGTTCATCAGTATGATGCCGTGATTTGTAATAATGGGGTTATACATTGTTATAAAAATAACAAAATAAAAAGTGCTGTTTTAAAGAGTTTCGAATGTTTCATATATTGAGGCATTAAAATAACATAAGAATGATCACCTGTGAGGTGTATTTTTCCAGAATAATGTTAAAAACAAGGTGAGATTTATTTGAAATTATGAACTGGTTTTTTGTTATAACAAGAGAAACTCGAGATACGTTAATTCTTGAGTTTCGTTTTCCTCAGTTGGTAGCAGCTTGAACTACACTAATCAAATGTCCATATCTTAGGTTATTTTTTTTATAATTTAACATTTTATGCTTAAGTCTTTGCAACATAGTATTTAAATTTATATTCTATTTAAGAAATATTCCAGATAAACATCATTCAACGGTCTCTCAGAATTTCTCGGTTAGGTCAGACGTCTTATGATATTACTTGTGATAATATCGCTTACGCATTTTCCAAACATATTTCTAAACTTTGAGTAATATTTGTTTCGAAACGGTCTGATTTCCTTGAAGCTGTGGATTTAATGCACATGTTTCGCAATATTCATGAAAAACATTGGATGTTGCTTCCTTTTCTGTCGCAATGTAATCTGTAGTAGATAATGTTTACCACTTCACTTCTTCAGCCTTCTTATCTAATGGTAAGTTAGAGGAAGCACTGCATTCCACCCAAAAACTCTTACAGTTTCATGCAAAATCCAAGATGTTTGCATTATGAAACCATAAAAGAAAAGCGTTTGTTAAAGTAATTCCGTGCGAATCTATAAAACAGAGAAAGAGATACAACTGATGACGTTTGACGTCATTTCCAGTCTCGTTCTCCAATGAATCCGCTGCCAGCTGCTCCAGTGATGAACTATGAGGTCTTAATCTCAGGGTAGGTTGGAGGATTACCAACTCCATTTAAGTTGGTCAATTTAATGAAGGCAACTTTAAATGGGTTATCGAGTACTTGAGGCTGCAGCACTGAGGGTTTCTGGCTCTTCTGGAAATTGTAACTATGTTGCATTATATTTACTAACTTCTGTCGTATCAATACTTTACAATTTAAATTGAATTTCAATTTTTATTCATGGATGCTATTTAATTGTTTTCATTCACACGGGACCACCAGCTTTACTTCCTTCCCAAGGGTAGCCATGCTAAAGACTTTTACGCCCGAAAACGGCTCACCACCCTACGCCGGATTTGAATCCTGGACTTCGGGAGCCAGAGGTTACCACATTATCCCAAGACCATGGAGGACGACCTTTTACAGTTTAAAAATAAGTATAACCGCTTTTTCATGTTTCTCAATGCCACTGTGACCAGGAACCTAGATAAGTGGAACTTCATGAGCCAATTTGTGTTAAATTCACATAACTTTCTACGATTTATCGTTTATTACTCGGTGTATAAACTATATTTTTAGTTTTTGAGTTATTGTGCACAGACGCACTGATAACATACAGTAACTTTTTTCTAAAACTAGTTTTTATGGATTCAGGAGACCTCAAAACGTATCTTTTCAGTGAAACCTCTGTATCGAATTTTTGGTTGAAATATAATACTTTATTATGTATGTGAAAAAGAAATAAATTAGCTTACACTAATGCACAAATTCCATTATGAGAAGGAATTAGTTACAAGTCACATGTCGAATGATAAATATAGAACTAGGTACATATGTTTCCCTTCTCCAAAAAGAGTGTAGTACTTTACTTTTCAGGACGCATCTCAAGTCTTGTTACACATGTCATGCTCTCGTAGCAAAAATCCTCACAATTTTTAACGATGGCTCTTGACGGCTTTAGAGACTTGTAGAGGAAGCAGAAAAGGAAGAAGAAATCATTCAATCAACTCCTGAGCCTCATGCAGCAACTCTCTAGAGTGGAGTTGAAGATGGTGTGACCTTCCCAAGTGCAAGAGTGGAGCAACTGTGCTGTTTAGCTTTCATTCAATAGTCTTTAAATACATATACGCTATTACAGCCCTGTAGTAGTAATAGTAGCATTAGTAATAATACTAGAAACAGCAGTAGCAGAAGCAGGAGCCCAGAGTAATCGGATAAAGGGTAGACAACACCTGTACTGCAACCTACTCAGGTCTGTTGCAGCTAACACCCGTCAGGAGGAAGGAATAAAGTGAGGGAACTAATGGAGGCTACAGGCCACAGGGACGCGCGGAAGTCCCTAACATTTCCAAGTATGATGACACATCCCCCGTACAAGTCACCCATCGACCCTGAGGCACCCTAATGTCTGTCTATGTCTGTCACGGCACGTCATTTCAGGTGAATGTAAGTTCTCAAGCCTGACGGAGTTCCAGGACGCCACACAGAGCCCACCACTAGCCAGCCCAGGCTGATCAATCAGTCCCTCTGGGAGGGCGGTCGCCCGGCCACAACTCTTCCCTCAGCCGAGCACCGTATATCCAGAGCGCATGCACCACTATAGCGCAGCCCACTGGTAACCCCGCTCTTATAACCTGAAAATACCGGATAGAGAGAATGAACTGGAAGGAAATGAAACAGGGAATGTAATGTGAATATCATTCCCAACATTCACCGTAGTGGCCCGAGAAACCCCAAAAAACCTCAAAATCAGGAAGTTCGGCCACGAGAATCGAACCCGCAACCTCCCAAATGCGGCAATTGTCCTAGTGGCACTTTTGTCAAGAAGTTATATTCATATTATAATAAATGTTTTAGTTATATCTAACATACGGAAACAAGCTTCAAGATTTAACCAACAGCTTGGAGAAACACATTTGGGAAATGATAGTATAGGGTTCTTGCAAAAGAAAATAAAGCACAAAATGAAAATTATTAAAAGATCTTACCTTTTTAACTCTGTTTAATTTCTTGATCCCTTGAGGTTTCGCAGACATACAACACTATGCAAAATTCTGTATGAATGAAGAGGGCTTCATTCAGAAGGGAATAGGTTATTATATTTTAATATTTAGAGTCTTTTTGAGAAACTGAAACACAACAAAAGGTTTTGTTAATGTAAAGCATAGTTTGAGAGGTGGGGAAGTTCGTGAAAGTCTTCAAGTTGCTTTTTTTAAGGATATTGGGCTGAAATGCGAAATAATAGTCTTCGAATTTTAGATTTTAAATCTTCCTGTTCACAGACACTAAAAGGAACACAACTTTTCATAAAAATACATATATGTTTATTCTTATTTTGGCTTATAGAGAGAAGGTGAAGCCTTTTTGTAATATTCTTCTCTCTAAGCAGCGAAATATAAAACCGCTGTACATTATTGAGAATATAGAATAATTAATATCTGAATTTATAATTGCTTACCTGTGTTGATAATATACTATGTCGCAGTCCGTAGCACCTGCTCACTTCTCTCCCAGAAGGGAATGTATGGAAGTGGCCTATTGATTCAACATGGAATGTAGCTAATATCTCATTTATGAACAAATGAAGACACTTTGACATATGTCAGCAATGGATGCCGAAATTTTCATGATATATTTTACACAATTTAGAATACTAAACTTACTTAAAATGTATCTAAATCGTGGAAACTCTTAATATGACACTAGTAAAAAATGGTGCGACAAACAGCCCTACAAAGAGCTCTAAGAATATTTCACTACATCTTGTGTGTGTCACATTATTTATCGTTGGACGAAGCCTGGCCATTTCATTAATTGCTTTACACACGGTGCAAGGATGTGCCACTCCTTTTACTTAGTAACCTTAACCAATAACCAAAACAAGGGTTACAAAATGATGCAGAAACGAAACACATGTTTACATTGTCGAACGTATTGCCTAAAAGAGAAAGAGGTAAAGTGAGTGCATTCAGTTTGTCATACTCTTATCATAATAGGTGGTCATACATTATCGGCTAGTGCAGGACACACCTTTGAAGGGATTACATCAAAGGGAAAAACTTTATGAGCTACTAAGTTTGCGATGAAGCTTACGCCTCAAAAGACCCAGAAAAGATACAAAATCCGCCGGAGATATTCTTTGGCGTTCTGTGTACTATAATCATTCAAAATTTTTGCTTAAAGTTTTGTAATAGATATGTTCGTAATATATATGTATATATGCCGTATATACAACAGAAGTATAAATTCATGATATAGGAAATTTTTATACTTACATTTTCACCTCTCTATATCTGAGTGATGTATCAACAAACAGTAACGCATCCATCAAAATGGTAAGGGTTCCTCCTTGGCTCAAATAATTGTGAGACGTAAACTATTTTGGAAACAGCTTGTAGCGTTCAGCAGCTGGAAGCTGTAACGAGGTTCTTTCGAGCAAGAGTCTTCAAGTGTCATCGTCCCACCAACAACCCGTCCCACCCTTCACTCGTTACCCCACCGCCAACATGAATTAGGTTTCCGACAGGAGGTACATATGAGTGAATGTCTCTACTTGTGTATGTGTGTGGCTTTTGAGCAAAAAGTTTATTTTGACAACCGTTGAGAGTTTATTGCCTCGTAGAGTAGTTTTATTCTCCAACTGAATTGTCCAAGATAATAGCACCAGAACTATCTCTATTGGATCGTCTTTACGAATGACCCTGGCTTTTATAGTCAGCATGATGACTGTGCTGCCTGAAATTGACTGAAACTCATAGAGGGTAGCGGCAGGCAATTTATTTTCTCTAATGTCATACCCACTGCGCACATAATAGGCACAAGCCGTTATGTTCTGATAAAATACAACTCGAAGGAAAATACTGAATTCCACTTGCCTTACCCAATGTTGCATACTTGAGTAATTTAAGTTTGGAATAACTATATATTTTTATTTAAACCCCTGAAATACTTCAAATATTAACCTACAAAAAATCTTTTTTCTTAGCCATGAGAAAATTATTTTTGTATACACATAGTCATTCAGAATAAGAAGTGAACAGTCGAATTTTTCTATCACTCGTCATTTTTTCAGGGTTGAGATTCAAAAGAATTTAACTATTGTAATCCAATACTCCATCCAGCCTTAGATCCACCCCTTGTATCCCTCCGCGATAACCTGATGTCCATATCATCTGCGACTAACACAAACAAATGTCATATGGACTCATGCTTCGTGTTTATGATACAACAGAGCGATATTTACTCGGGAGTTTTAGAAATAGCGCTGCTATCGCGTTACATTCAAGTAGTCTTTACCAGGGCTATCGTACATCTTGAAAACTCAGAAAATCGCCAATATTTAAGGTACTATACTTTGTGGTGTGCTTTGGTTTCCGGCGTATCGCGGGTTAGTTGTTGACGGCTTGTGTTTACATCAGGTGCGGATCTAAGGGTGGAGCGATTATAGCTGGGTTACTCATCCAACGCACAATCCAAGCTAATGGATCTAGAAGCTCAAAGTATAAAAGTGAATTCCTAACACAAGGCGAACAACACAAAAAGAGGATCTCTTTTTCTAAATTTATCTCTTAAGGGAGGTAGAAGGGGGTTGAAATGTCAGGATTTTTACTTTCTCTACATAAAAACGTAAAGTTAGTTAAAAACCAAAGTTGGTATTTAAGTTCAATGTATTTCAAGGCTGCGACACGAAGATTTTGAAGAAAATTGCTCCACTCTAAACTGCCCTTTAAATGGAAAGTTTTTCGAAAATTCTGATTTTCTTGAAAATAGCTCTAACGATTTTGATTAAAATGCCATATTTTTATGATACTTTTATGACAAATGAAATGTATATCTTGAATTTTCTGGCTATAGCCTATGTAGTCTTGCTTACTCTGGATGACTTTCGAATAATGTAGATTTTGCTAAAACACACAATTTATGTCCAAGTAACTTCTTTTTAGAGTGCACAATTTAGGAGATATTCTTTGTTATTTGTGTCGGTTTTGGAAAACTTAGCTTTCGTCAAATGCAACATCGTTGTTCATTTTTTTGTAGGTTAACCGTGCAAAGAGAACGGAACCTCAAAGCTTTAAAAGATTTGACTATCGCTCAAAGCTTACTGTATTATCATATTCCCTTTTTACCTACAAGAAAATAAAAATTAAAATAATTTCTGCAAATGTTTATCTCAAGTAAGAAAAAGAGTTTGTAGGAATGGTTGGTACAGGAGTAGAGAAAGTCACGTGAGTGCAACACATCAGATCTTGTTTAAAAAATGCACAGTCAGAACAATCGAATGGAGCATGGAGGATCTCCATCAAAATTACAAGAAAAGGCCGAAAACACATTATTTGTAGATAAAACCACACCTAGCAACATTTATTTTTCGGTCCTCTATCTCATAGTGCATGAGCGGCATCTCTTGAAAAAGAGCATACCTTCCCCAAAGGTTTATTCAAATAATGCCGAGGAGTTTTTTGAAACCCTTACCAAGAATTTATAAGCATTGCATATTTATACACGGTGTTAGCAATATTATTTAGGTTTAATAAAGTAATAACAATAGTTTAGAGGAAATTATTCTTACATAGTGTTACAACGTTTACCATCACATATTTCAACACTAAACTATTTTCTGTTCTATCTTACTATGTAAAACTCCAGACCATTAAGCACCTGAAATTAAATTCAACATATATCATCGACTTCACTTTGTCTACATTTACTCCCTCTGGTCAATTCAACATCAAATCAATGAAAATAACCTTTCCATATTTATATCGTGTCTACAATTCACATATGTACAGGGTGTTGGGATATAAGATATTTTTACTAGTAATTGAGGACAGTGTAATAAACAATGTTACACCAATACTTGCTTCATTTGTGGATATATAACTTTACCTATTAAGAGTCGTATGTACTCTGGTTGGTTAGCACCTCTAAGCGGACAGGAAACAGTGTGCTTTCTGCAAGGTCAATGACCCATAATATCTAGTCCAGTAGGTTGCAAGTTGAGGTGTGAAGCAAAAAGGATAGTCTATACTATAGGGGTTGGTCATTTCGCAGTGTAGTTGCGGCTAAACAAAACACAAAATACACAACAAAAAAAGCGTCAGATAGTAATCTTTGATATTGGTTTGTAGGAAAACAGACGAACAGAAAAAAACTAACACACCGAAGTTTCGTGTGTGTGTGTGTGTGTGTGTGTGTGTGTGTGTGTGTGTGTGTGTGCGTGCGTGCGTGCGTGCGTGTGTGTGTGTGTGTGTGTGTGTGTGTGTGTGTGGCTCGGGTCAGCAGAAAAGATTGTTCTATTTTAGTAGCTCGGAATAAGATGTGCACATATAATAATACTGCTGTAGCAAACACATAACCTGCCAAGAAGTTCGCCGGAATGAGATGGTGGGGGAAATCGGAGAACCCGGAGGAAACCCGTCGCTGTGCCGCTTCGTCCTCCACAAATTCCAGGTGCGGTTGCCTGGGATCCAACCCGGGTCGCTTTGGCAAGACGAATTATCTAACCTCTCTGTCTGTGGCAAATTTAAATCTTATTCCTAACTACGAATAAGAGAAAATTTGTCAAAATTTCAAAATCCACTTTTTGAATTAGAGAATGGGTTTCAAAGAAAGATTGAACATCGAAATCTATTTGCAAATACCGAAAGTGTTTTGTGTATATTTATTTTGAGTCCAGAAGCCTATTTCATAAAACTGCAGAATAGCAAAGCTAACTTTCTTAGCACGAATGTGAATGTGGTTATTCGTGTTTATCTTCTGTGGTGGAGTGGTTTGTGCCTCAGCACGTGTACCAGACTTGCTATTAAGAGGAATAAGAACTCAGCAGATGGTTGGGAAAGTAGATTGCACAGTAATCACAGTTTGTTAGCATAATTGCAAGACAAGAACAAATGGTCAACTGGCAACAGAGATAATTGCGCTATGGAGAAGAGGAGTGTAATCAGAATTGTTCCAAAGTCCTTACACTATAACCTCAAAACATATTACAATAACATCGCAGTTAACATAACTATAAAAACTGAGATGGGAATCTGGAATACTAGTGACATGAAATTTTGTAACACGTGTCGTTTACATGTGGTTCATCAATTAGGTTATTTCATTAACCCACCAAGACTGCATATACCGGCTGGGAGAGGCAGGGGCGTTAACCACCTTCCACCCTCCAGTACTGCACCCCAGTCTTGGCTCCTGCGTTGGGCAAAGGTGAGGGATGCGGCGGCCGGGAGGTAGTCTTTGACCCAAAAAGCGCTGTTTCTTCGTAGGATCAGTTAATTGCAATCAGGGTTTAAGTTAAAAAGATAAAATAATCTCGCAAAAATGCGCAAATCAAAATTAACTTTTGAACAAAATATGATACGATTATGCATTATGAATTACAATATTAATATTATTTTAAAACTGAAATATGTGTATATTGAACTGAAGCCAACAGTTATCTGCTACATTGCATTTTATTATGCTTTTAAATTAATTTTTACACATATAAAACCGCACATTCCACACCATATCCACACTAAAGTACTTCCACTACTTCCTTAAAATAAATTCACCCATCACTTCCAAAAACGCACACACAAACACAATGTACATTCAACAAGAATGGGTGAACCATGCAGACCAGATCAGAAATGAACTCCACTAGCCTGGAGAAAACGAGCTTAGCGTTTGCTTCTGTGACAGATTGTTGTCACATTCTACGACCTTAAGTAGCAAAAAGCAACTGTAATTTAAATCCTGATTACAGGATTTTACCTCCTAAAATAGCTTTAAGACGTATTCAGTTTCATTTTCATTTTTGGGTTTATGTAGTACACATATAAGCATACAAATGAGCATACACACACGCGCGAGTTTTTCTGTTTCGATTCAGGGTCTTCAAAACGTGTACTTCCAGTGGTACTATGTGTGTGGTAGAGAAAATAAACATTCACGTAACATGTACCATAAATATTATTTAATCGTATAACAGAGAAGTGTTCCACATTAAGTGGATTAAAATGGAGCATTAAGACACAAAATACCACTAGAAATGAAAATAAACTCACAAACGAGTGAATGCCTGAGAGAGAGTGAGTGAGTGAGTAAGTGAGTGAGTGAGTGTGTGAGTGTGTAAGTGACTGAGCTAGTGAGTGAATGAGAGCGCGTGGGGTTTTAGGGCCCGTCAACAACTAGTCATTTGGCCCCGAAAAAAGCTATAGAACGTTCAAGATATACATTTTATTTTCTGTCACTATCTCGAAAGTGTGCTGTCTATGAGAAAACAGAGGGCAACGAAGTGTTATGTGAAAAAAGGTTTGTAA
Source organism: Tenodera sinensis (assembly GCA_030765045.1). Lineage (NCBI taxonomy): Eukaryota > Metazoa > Arthropoda > Insecta > Mantodea > Mantidae > Tenodera > Tenodera sinensis. The sequence continues at coordinate 143,213,233 of CM060967.1, read as the reverse complement.
GGAGGATCATTTGCTAAAAACCTTCATTCTGCATCCTGATCAATGCTGGGCTTAAAAATAATGCTTGTTTATCGTTTTGTATACAGGTGATCTTGTCATGAAAATTCTTTTTTGCACTGGGTCGTGAATAAGTGTAATTTCAGTGAAACACCCGTTGCGAATGTCTCGAAAATGTGCAACATTTCCTCTATCTGCCAAAGATAAGCGATAAAGAAAGTGAACATGGGCCACTAATATATATGGTGACGCATTCATGGGCTCTCTCCACTGCGCAAGAGAACCGGGAGCTGCCGTGGTTATGATATAAGCAGAGGCGCACTAAAATCCTTTCACTTTTACTGGAACCATATCTCTTAAACCCCCTAGCGCAACAGCCCATGAAGGGCCAAGGCTTGCCGCCCAGCCGCTGTGTCCCTCACCTCTTCCCTCTACAGGCGTAATTGTTGGGGTGCAGTACTGTAGTGTGGGACGTGGTCAGCACTCCAGTTATACGGCCTTCTCGACCTGGGGCTGCTACTTCTCCATCAAGTAACTCCTCAATTGGCCCTTCCGGGACCTAACGAGGCTGAGTGTACTCCGGCTAGACCACCCAGAGGGGATAAAATCCCCGTGCTAGTACCGGGGATCGAACCTGGGTCCTCCGCGTCAAAGACAAAAGCGCTAAACCATATCTCACGATTGCTCTAAACTGGCACCGATTTCATCTAGTTTATTTTCTGTCAGAACTTATCTAGAAGGTTTATTGTCTAATATCAAACCCGAAGCTTCAAATGCATTAACGATCGCATATTATCCAAACTTTCCAGTGAAAAAATTAAAAAGTTGTCGTATTCTTATTTTCAAATCTTTATGGACAAACTTGGATCTTCTGATCATTGCTGAAAACACTTTACATTTTAGGAAGTAGGGAAATTGAAGGCGGCTCATGAATTCAAAGAACGCCTTTTCCTTAATTTCAACTGTGTCTTCATTCAATACCAGTGAGTAAGCCCTCGTATGGAACTGAAATTACACATTTTCATATTTTAAGTGTGCTGAACACGAATATATTGTTTAAAATTCACTCAAAGCAAAATTGGATGATTAATTAAATATCACTCGCATCGTGTGTTCTTCTTTTGATATGCTTTCTACTAATGGTCATCCACAACACAGTCTCTGCCCTAAAAACGACAATTCTTGGTCAAAGTGCAATAGAGGAGAACCAAATTATACCTATTGAGGTCTATCAGAATCTATCGTGCTTGGCATCAAACCTATATATTGAGACTCATCCCAATCAGATCTTTTGAAAAAAAAAAATGTTTACTCGAAAAACATAAAACGAAAACGAAGCATTTAATAATGTGTTATGGTATAGGATCTCGAAAACAGTATTTGCAGGTGTCAATCCTCTCAGATAAGGGCTAAATAATGCCATCATGTCATTCAATGATACTAACATAGAATCAACGTACTAAAAAAGTTAAGCATTGAACCAGACTTCAACAGCCCTACAATTCTAAAGGAATTCCAAAACTTTGCATCAAAATGGGGAAGAAATTTATGGAGGAAATAGCTAAACCTGCTATAAAATTTAATATAAACAAGAATAGAAGCCATGTTGACACGAAGGATCCGGATTATGGTGCTGGAAATCTATGAATAACACTAAAAATGTTGTAAAAACTTTGAGTCAATTTTTACTCAGTTTTACACCTTTTTGGTACTTCGATACAGGTAGCTGGATGAAATTTTGACTGGAATTTAGAATAATATGAATGAAATTTGTTAATAATTACATAATTCCTGGGGGAAAAGTTTTAATAACACATTTTTAAAATAAAATTTGACGTTTGGAAAAGAAACTTAAAAGAAAACCATTGATATTATGAATGACTCTATGACAAATGACTTCTGAAAATTCAAAGTTTACATCCTAGATACACGCGATGTAAAGTGAACCAAAATTTTGATAACTGAACATGGGAGTATAGGCTTACCTTAAGACAGCTATTAGTTTATAAATCTTAAAGTCAATTACTTTTTAAATAGTTTACTGTGGTCTTCGTTGCTGTACATGCTTCTATGTATCTAGAATAGCACTACCATTGTGTCACTTCTTTATGATTGACAGGAGATGTAAACAAAATATATTTTTTACATTTATTTGCCTTTATCTAACCTCCATCACTTATTAGTGGGTCTACAAATGATTCTTATGAAAGTTTATTTTTCTACGTATCTACTTCATTTTAGTCGAGATAAACCATTACGGAAATAGCTGCATTGCACATTTCGTTACAGATACAAAGAGAATAACGATAGTCAAATGTTAAAAAGCCCATGCTCTATTCATGGAATCACGAGAAAAAGCTAAACATATATCGGACTTAAAAACAACCACCAAATATTGAGCAAATTCAGCCATTAATAGAGGTTATCTTGGAAATGGCTAATGCTACGAAAACATTATTTTAAGTAAATTGTATGTTTTAAAGAGATCTACATTTTCGTCTATCGCTTAAGGTTTACCATCTATACCGGATTATGCAAAGTTCCTTCCGAATGAAGAGAACTTTTCAGGCTATACCCAGAAAATTCAAGATATGCATTTTATATTTTTCATATAAATATTTTAATACCTGAAATATTAATGAAAATCCTTAGAAAATAAGATGTTTCGGAAAATGTTCCATGTCAAATGTAGTTTGAGGTGGGGATTTTGTTGAAAATCTTTTGTCGCATTTTTGAAACTTAGACAGGTTTGGTATTTAGGAATTTTGGTTTCTGTGACGCAAACAAACACACACGCACGCACGCATGCACGCAAGCACGCACACACACACACACACATACATAGAACTTTTTCTAAAAATGCTGTTTTTGTATTCAGGAGACCTCGAATCATGTATTTCAGGTGAGATCTTGATATAAACGTTTTATGTTGAATGCAATGCGTTCTCCACCCAGCATGTACGAGATAGGGAAATAACAAACCCCTTCACGAATGTTTTTAATGAATACAAACATAATGGGTAGAGAAGATGGTGTGATTGTGGCATACCACATTTTTAAAAAAGCATTTTCCATGTATTTTGCCATTTTTCACATCAATTATTTACTTGTTGAAAAATAAATGGAAGGGGTTGAGGAATTACATATTAGGATGAATATAGGAAAAATAAAGAACACATGTTTTTGAGAAGTTGCCAAGACGAAGTTTATTTTTGCATTTTTAATTTAGAATTTGTACAGAAAAGAGAAGAAGATGAAGAAGAAGAAGAAGAAGAAGAAGAAGAAGAAGAAGAAGAAGAAGAAGAGGATCCTTAGCTGGTGAGACACATCCTTGTGGTTGGAATCATCAGTAACGCTGCAACAAACAAGAAATCAAATTGTAATGGTTTCACTAGAGTTAAATATTGCTGAAAGAAAGTACAGAGGAAGAGATTATAAATAACGTAAAGAATTTCCTAATTTTCCTATTATTTTGAAAATTGTTTTTCCCAATGAGCCATGTAGGCTAAATTTGACAGCTAGAAAGTTCAATGACATAGTCAGGATTTGAACCACTGTCAACATTGCTTTACGACATAGCATTGCATGTTTACATAATATTCTAACTTCCTGGCAAGGATTCTAATTTCAAAAATATAATTTGAAGGAGGAAGAAGATGAAGATTCTGTGCTCCATGTTAGAAGAAGTTAAGTTATTAGTATACCTTTGGCTTGTATAGGTAGAAGCTATTAGTCCTTCTGTTGTTTACTTTTATTTTAAAAAATAAATTAAATTAAAATTAAAATTGTTAGCGCAAAGTTATTATAATGATGCTTATATTTACATATTATCAAGTGGTTACACATAAATGTATGAACTGAACAAATAAGCAAGTGAATATAGATAACGTGACAACATCTTAAACTAAAGCTATGACCTACTAAGGTGCCCTCAATACGCGTATATATCAATATCAACTGATATTACATTAAGTGGAAAGCGTTATAAACATTAAATGCCCTTTCTAACTAAGGAGGACCTGCAAACATATTTTCTGTGAAAACTTGACATCGAACTTACTACGATTAGGTGCTAGAGAAGGTAAAAATAACATATTTCATCTTAATAATACCACAACCTTATTAAGAACGATGTAAATCTAAAATATAATTTAATAAGTGAGCTTCCTGGAAGTTAAAATTAACTTCTGTTGCACCTATGTTATATTGGTGTTACTTGGGGATAAAATTTACATCTCGATATTGTGATAGAATATATCCTTTTTTTCTCTCAGAGAGAGAGAGAGAGGGAGAGAGAGAGAGGGGGGGGGGAGAGAGACAGAGAGGAAAGGGAGAGAAATCTTTTTGCATTCGTGTTATATGGTATTCTTTGTAGTAACATTTCTCTATTTGGCTGAACAACAAGATGCTATCCTCTTCTACTGTTATGACTTACAACTATTAAATCGATGAACTTCTTCAATAATTCCTGAGCCCGATTAATTCCAATACTTTCTGCGATTTAGGCCAGTAAATTGCGCATTGAAGTGTGAAGTAAAACACATAGTCTATATCAGGAGATTCTTCATGCATTATTTGGAATAGTCCAGGTATACAAAATTACAGTTATAAGGGATAAGGGGGAGTGTTCAATACCTAAATCCTATAGATCATTGTGCAATAATTTAGAAAAAAGTCTGATGTGTTGCACTCACATGACTTTCTCTACTCTTGTACTAACCATTCTTACAAACTCCTGTTCTATCTTCTTCGTGTTTGTTGAGATAAACATTTGCAGAAATTATCTTTTTGTTTATTTCCTTGTAGGTGCAAAGGGAACATTAGAATACAGTAGGCTTAGTGCGATAGTCAAATATTTTAAAGCTTTGAGATTCCGTTCTCTTTGCACACGTAACATATAAAAACATGAATAGCGATGTTCCATTTCACGAAAGCTGTTTTTTGAAACTCACACACATAATAAGGAATATCTCCGAAATGGTTCACCCTACAAGAAAATTCATTCAGGCATAAATTATGTATATTAGTGAGATCTACATTTTTTGTATGTTAAGAATTTGTCTATCTCTAACAGTTTACCAGTTAGCAAAAGTCGTCCAGAGTAAATACGACTACAGGGGCTATGGCCAAAAAATTCAAGATATACATTTCATTGGTTATAAAAATATCTCAAACATATGACATTTTAATCAAAATCGTTAGAGCCATTTTGAAGAAAATCAAAATTTTCGAAAAATGCTCCATGTAAAGGGTATTTTAGGGTGGGGCTCTTTTCTTCAAAATCTTTGTGTCGCACCCTTGAAAGACATTAAACTTAAATACCAAATTTGGATTTTAACCGACTTTTCGTTTTCGAGTTATGCTGTCCACAGACTGACACACAGATACACACATACGGACCTTTTTCTAAAAATGCCTTTTTTGGATTCAGGGGGTCTCAAAATTATATATTTTCGGTGAAATCTCGACATCGAATTTTTGGGTGGAATACAATACTTCCGCTACTTACCAGTAGAGAACGTAAAATTGGGGGGAGGTGAATGAAATTAATCAATTCGTCAATAGAGTTCAAAGAGGTAACCATGCAACAGCAGGTGATATAGTTAGTGTGGTATTGGTACTTACACCGTGAATTAGATTTCCTCCGGCGCCACCCTGTTGCTGATGTTGCTGATGTTGGTGCTGATGTTGGTGCTGCTGACCGGTACTGTAGCCTTGGTTACTGTGTCCAGAGTAACCCTGGTTATTGTGACGTTGTTCACCAGAAGCATTCTCGTCAGAGCCATCCCGCTTGCCTCCAAGCACAGGATGTGTCAGCACCAGCAGCAGGGCTGCCAACACAAGAATAACAATAGTCTTAGCTGACAGCATGGTTGTTGATCTGTAACGCCAGAGTAAATCTTATGGTGATGGGAAGCTCTTTTATACCACTGCAAGTCGAACAAGAACTGGGAAATTGGAACGAGTAGGTCGTAGTTCAGATGGCACAGATTAAAATGGAGCATTTATGATTGCCTTTAGAAAAATTTTCCTCTGATGTACGCCAAAGCATAATGAGCCGACCTAGATGTCGCAAACCTATTGAAAATAACAACTAAGCTTGTAAACATGGCGGACCGATAACGCAAGTTTAATGTACTGAGGAATATAAACAGTTTCAGTCCTACTTACGCGGCTACTTTCATACGCACTCCGTTAAGGGACAGGTAACTTGAAAGCACTGCATTCCACTCTATTGGTACCTAATATTAAAAATAATAATAATAATCTACAGGTTTGAGAGGTAGAATTGGAAGAGAAAAACTCAATGCCATAGCTGGGATTTGAACCACAGAGCCTCCGTTTACCAGGCGGGTACTCTAAACATTAAGCTACTGAATGACATTTTATTCTCAAAAAAATTTGTATTTTTCCTGATAAACCACTAAGACAGTCTCACATCAGAGACAATTACCCCAATGGCGACTTGCTGTTGTAAGTACTTTTTGTTCCGGGATTAAATAATCTTCAGATGGTACTTATTATTTATTTATGCCAACAAACTTACTGTTGGTGGTTTTAAACACACAAGCCGTGTGTGGGCGAATGACAATGCCAGAATGACATTGAATTCTCCAGCCAATTCGTATTTTTTCCGGTAAACCACTAACGCAGTCTCACATCAGAGACAATTACCCCAATGTCGTCACAGTCGCTTAATGGTTAGAGTACCCGCCTGGTAAGCAGAGGGTCCATGGCTCAAATCCCAGCTGTGGCATCGAATTTTTTAGTTCCAATTCTACCTCTCAAACACTCCCCACAATGGCTTGTGTGTTTAAAAGCACCAATTGTACGTTGGCATAAATAAATAATAATGTACAGGTCCTCTAAAATTCCCCTTACAAACTTATATGGCCTGTAGCAGGGACCGAATAGAAGACCCATGTCCGGAAAGCACCGTTTCCCTGCTTTAACCATTTGAAAGCATATTTTAATGCGACCACTTTTCAAAGTAATTTGTTAGGTGTGATCCAGTACAGCACTTGTTTTACCATTGAACTTATTAATAATCAAAGAAACAAAAGGGAAACCTAATAGTTTTTCACAAACATTATGGTTAACAGCTTAAATTAAACTGTATTTGTCCTTCGGTGCACACTGTACACAAAAGGAATTTAGTAGTATGCACTGTTTGGGATCACTTACGAGTTTCTTAACATTTTACGAGGTCTCATAAGGGGTGAGGCATAACTAGTTACCAACGACAGTTGAACCACGGCGCTACAAGTGATAACAAGGAAAGGTAGACCCCCTAGAAGACTCGCGTTTTTAATTTTCTTTAGATGTATCTTCAAATTCTTAATGTCTGTTATGGAAACTTTGAAATATTGCTCAAAATCAGCAGCAGTTTTGGGGGGTTAAACAATTTTATGTTTCAACAAAAGCTTTAAATCTATCCTTAGAATCATAAAAACGTTTGAAGCTTTAAATTTAAAAATCTGATGTGTTGCACTCCCATGACTTTCTCTACTCTTGTAATAACCGTTCTTACAAACTCATATTCCTATCTCTTTTTCCTGTTAGTTGAGATAAACATCTGCAGAAATTGTGTTATTGTTTATCTTCTTGTAGATACAAAGAGAATATGGGAATACAGTAGACTTTGAGTGGTAGTAAAATCTTTTATAGCTTTGAAATTCCGTCCTCCTTGCACGATTAACACATAAAAATGAATAACGATGTTCCATTTGACAAAAGTATAAGTTTTCCAAAACTCACACAAATAACAAGGAATATCTCGAAGTAGCTCACTCTGCAAAAAAGCTATTTATACGTAAATTATTGTGTGCTTTAGCAAGATTTACACTTTTTGTACAGAAAGATTTGGTCTATCTCTTACGGTTTATCAGTTATGCAAAAGTCATCCAGAGTAAATACGACTACAGGGGCTATAGCTAGGAAATTAAAGATATACATTTTATTTGCCATAAAAATATCTCAAACGTATGATATTTTAACCAAAATCGTTAGCCATTTTCAACAAAATAAAATTGTTCGAAAAATTTTCCATGTAAAGAGTAGTTTGCGGTGGGAGAATTTTGCTCAAAATCTTCACGTCACATTCTTGAAAGACATTATATTTACAGCAGATACTACATTGCCAACGTCTTAAAAGATTGAGTATCAAAATGATAATCTTGTAGGGGTGCCAATGGACCCTGTTGTACATATATAAGCCTGCTTCAATGTTCTAAAAGGCCAATAATTGCAACACAGTATTTAAATGACATTTCCTGGGCTATATCATACTTTAATTTGTAAAATAGTCTTAATAAACGCAACTCGTGATAGCCAAACTCTCTAGATAAATTGGCAATGACTAGTGGCATTACGTATAATAAAATTAATAATCCAGTGAAACATTAGCGATTGGTGAACCAATATTTATAATTAACACTTCAGACGATTATTTTTCAACATGTTTGCAGACTAAATAGTTAATTTATTGTCACTGGGGTGGGGAATCTGTGCTATTTTTCCCCTATTTCGTTATACACTGAGTAAGCTTTATGCGTTTAATTAATTGTGGAACTAAATAGAAGGAACAAAGGCTCAAGATTTAATATATTGTGATTAACTAAGGATTATTCAATTATTTCGAGAACTTCAGTGCCACAAGCATTTTCCGAGCTTGTAAGATTATCAGGACATTGGAGAATTATAGCACAAAATTCTCCACTTTCTCATTACTATTTGCGCGAACATTAAGCGATTTTCTCCTCTGCAATAAGAAATATCACAGGGCTGTACGAGTTTATCACAAGTAATATCATAAGACAACTGACCTAACCAATAAATTTTCGAGCGGAGCGAGGTCAGACGTCGAATGAAATATGAACTTAAATACCATACGTAAAGGATTTGATGAGAAAATGTTAAATTTTATAAAAAATAACTTAAAGCGTATTCATTACGATGGTGCAGAGTGACCAAGTGATAATTCGTTATTATTATTTAATGTCTCTACACGTGAAATAGTAATATAAACTGAAAAATAAAAAATAAAATAAAATAAAACCAAGCTCATCAGCCCCTACAGGGCCAAAGCATATTGCCCGGTCACTACGTCCCCATCACTGCGTCATGATTGGGATGCAGAAATGGAGAGTGGGATGTGATCAGTACCCCGGACACCTCCGGACGGTTATGCGATCTTTGCGACGAGAGGCCGCCACTTCCTAATCAAGTAGCGCCTCAATTGGCCACTCAGATACCTAACACCCCGGACTAGGTCTCCCAGCGGGAGAAAATCCTCACGCAACCGGGAATCGAACCCGTTTCTTTCACTTGGTAAGGAGCAGTTGTATTTTCCTCAACACAACTGTTTCTGCTAATGACTTATTACTCCCTGACAAAATTACATCTCGTGCTTCTTACATTATGCATTGATTTTAACACATGGAAATTATTTATTTCAGTTATTTATATATTTCTCTGTCATTTCTTTCGAAAATACCTAATTCTACCGGTCAATAGTTCAGTTGTCAGCCCGAAGAATACAACTCTTACCAAAGAAAACGATTTAGTGTTTCCATCTTCTCTTATAATTTTTAATAATCAAATGATGTGTTAAGGAAAATTCACTACTTTGTCATGGGGAATAGAAATCGATCTGAGTCCAATTCCATTCTCAACATTATTTGCGCTTCCATGTTGAATTCAAGCTTAAATAATTCAGATTTTTAGTTTGGTCACGTGGTGTACCACTGATGCAAATTTATTCATTTAAATGTCAGATTCATTTTCCTGGATTAAAAACTGAAATTATTGCTGTTGATTTGTAGTGCTAACTGTGAAAATAAAATGCAACAATGTTATCGTAAGTTGTAAGTTGTTTGCCCTTAAATCACTAACATTGTATAGTATTAAATTAATGAATTATTATTTTCCGCAATACTCAAAACAAATACCACTCGAGGTTTTCATATTTGGGATAGTTTTTCTCGTAAAATTCATCACACCAAATCCTCTCATTGTGTTGCTACAGATACGAGCTTCGAAGTAGTGTGGAATAAATTCTAGCGCATAGGCAAGGTCAACAATTTTTTTCTTGCATTACCGTGCTTGTACTATTTATGTGAAAATAAACGAACAATTAATACAGATGGTCTCAGTTTTTTAATCGCTACCCTGGAGAAAATCATGTAAAACTTTAAGCTACTTACGATTTAGTAACTGTACTTCACAGTTCCGTTTACCAATTTCCATGAGCTGTTATCGTGGTTCCTAATAATCTTGAGGCATAGGAACCACAGGATTTCCTCTCCAAACACAACACGGATGTTCATATTTGGATATGAGGTGTTATACCGGATATTAATCCGCATATAACATCCGTGTTTCTCACAGATTTACTTCCAGATAGGTTTCTCAGGAAAGATATTTGGAGGCAAAGCTATTGCAGGAATATTGCAGTAGTAATAGTTATGTTATCCAAAACTAGCAAAGGATATATAATATCCCACACAAATATTATAAAGCACGAACTATTTTTTCTTGCCACGTAACTGATCCTGTAAACTAGAACACAGGATTCAATAACGATTCTGTCTTCTTTATTTACTCGAGAGAAACATTTGCAGAAATTATCTTATTGCTAATTTTCTGTACGCGCAGGGGAATATGGGAATAAGTAGGCTTTGAGCGATAGTCAAATCTTTTAAAGGTTTTAAATTCCTTTCTCTTTGCACGACCATGAGATAAAAAGGAGAATAACCACCTTCCATTTGAGAAAAGTGTAAGTACTACAAAACTCATACAAATAACAAGGAGCATTTCCGAAATGCTTCACTACAAAAAAGAAAAAAGAAAAAAAAATATTTGGACATAACCTGTGTGTTTTAACAAGATCTTCATTTTTTGTATAGTAAGATTTGGGCTCTATTTTACGGCTTACAGATATTCAGAAGTGATTGAGAATAAACAGCATTACATGGGCTATAACTGGAAAATTCAAAATTTACATTTAATTTACCATAAAAATATCTTAAACATATAGCATTTTAATCAAAACCGTTAGGCATTTTTGAGAAAATAAAAATGTTCGAACAATTTTCCTGTAAAGGGTAATACAGAGTGGAGGAATTGTGTTCAGAATCTTCGTGTCGCATCCTTGAAATATATCAAACTTAAATATCAAATTTGGTTGTTAACTGACTTCGTTTTTGAGTTATCCTGTCCACAGGCCGACAGACACAGAGACACATACACAGAGAACTTTTTCTAAAAATCCGGTGAAATCTCGACATCGAATTTTTGGATGGAATACAATATTTCCTCCACTTTACTATACGTAGTAGAGATAAAAATATACATGAATATATTTGTTATACAAGCAGGAAATGGTGGTTATGCGAGTACTGATGAGATAATTTAGAAACTAATTATAATTATATATTTTTAAAATTTATCCTCAAAATATTTATGTCAAGTAACTGTGTATTCCGGGCTGCTTTGAGCACCATTTCATCAATTTCATTTGTTCATTATTAATATGACCTAAGCGGTTAGATGATGCTATTAGAGAAAGAAAGAAAGAGAAAGAGAGGGAGAAAGAAAGGGAGAGAGAAACGAAGAGAAAGAATTCAATCTGGAAATTAATTAGAGAGATGGACAAAGGTCAAAATAGAGGCCCTCCTAGAAAATCCGGTTGCTTCTAGATCAAAATCATTGCCAATCTGAACTTACAATTTTAGAAAAAACAAGCTAAATGAGCTTACCAAGAGGCAAATTACTTAGGTTGGCCCTCTTCACTAGATGAACTCTCGTCTGTGTCGGTATCGGCCACTACCATATTCGCGAGGAAGCTGGAAAGGGCCAAAAGGCCCAGGAGCGCGTAAGTGCGAAGCGAAAGCATTTTCGATAACTAACTTGACCATCAACTGCCTACACGTGTATTTATAACAAGTCCAAGGTCAGGTCAAGTGCCACTATCTCGTGATCTTTTGCTTTTTCTTTCCTCTTAACTGTCTTCTACAAGAAGTTTCTAATTTTCCAGAATAACGCAAAACAAGCTTGGATAAAAGGATCTATCTATGAATCCTACACTTGGTGTATAATTCACACATTTTACCAAAAATGCCTTAATCATGCAGTAGTGTTATTTCTGCTTAAGTACTAACGGGGTACGCAGATATTATTTAAATATCGCCATCAGTTTCAGAGTAATGACTCAAAAGGCAAGACGTTTCACCCATGCTGTAGATAGTTAAAAAGATACCCAAAATTTGGTATCAAAGTTTTAGAACTCATTTCCTTTACTTTTTCTACTACGTGTAGTAAAGTGGAGGATATATTGTATTCCACCCAAAAATTCGATGCCAAAATTTCACCGGAAATATACTATTTAAGGCCTCCTGAATTTAAAAAAAAAAAAAGATGGTCCGTGTGTGTGTCTGTGTGTGTGTGTGTGTGTGTGTGTGTGTGTGTGTGTGTGTGTGTGTGTGTGTGTGTGTGTGTGTGTGTGTGTGTGTGTGTGTGTGTGTGTGTGTGTGTGTGTGTCTGTGGAAGCATAACTCAAGAACGAAGTCGGCTAAACACCAAAATTGAAATTCGAGTTTAATTTCTTTCAAAGATACGACGCGGAGGTTTTGAAGAAAACTGCTCCACCCTGATCTACCCTTTACACGGAAAATTTTTCGAAAATTTTGTTTTTTTGAAAATGGCCATATGTATGAGATATTTTCATGGCAAATGAAATGTATATTTTCAATTTTATGGTTATAGCCCATGTAGTCCTGTTTTATCTGGGTGATTGTAGTATAACTGGTAAGCTGTAAGAGATGACCAAATCTTATTATATAAAAATGTAGATCTTCCTAAAACACACAATTTATGTCCAAATAATCTTTTTTTGTAGAGTGAACTATTTTTGGAGATATTTTTTGTTATTTGTGTGAGTTTTTGAGAACCTATACGTCTGTGAAATGGAACATCTTTATTAATTTTTTATATGTAACCGTGCAAAGAGAACGGAATTTGAAAGCTTTAAAAGATTTGACTATCGCTCAAAGCAATAAGCAACCAAGATAATTTCTGTAAATGTTTATCTCAACTAACACGAAGAAGATATAGGGATAAGAGTTTATAGGAATGATTAGTACAAGAGCAGAGAAAGTCATGTGAATGTAACACATCAGATTTTTTTCTACATAGTTTCATTAACAACACAAAAACTATTGGGGCTATTGAAATGAAACTTTTTCTGCATGTGACTGAATACATAATCTAGGAAGCTGATCTCTATGTGTTCTTCTGTTTAATAGTTTTTTTTCTGGAAAAACGGGCCGGGACAATGGTTCCCGATACTCATGGGAGATACGCCTGGGCTGGAATGCCAAGGTGAGGTTTTAAGACGCCTCATTGTTCTCCGGTACTAATCTGGAGATATGTTATCTGGCGAATTTCATCTCACTCAATTTCACTACTGTTGTCTTTCATTTCACCCTTCATTAGCACAGTTCTTTCAGGATTGACCCGTGTCGACAAGTGCCTCGAGTGCTGCATGGCGGGGAATTTTCGCTCTGTAAATATTGGCCCCTCGCGGATGCAGTCTCCAGTTTCAAGCCATGCGGAGGGTGTGTCCGGTTCCTGTAGGATAGAGCCGATTTAACTAGATGTCAATCTTAATGGTAGGGATCCTGCCCTCTGGTATATCACGGCTCCTTGATTGTCGCCCTCTGTCTCCTTTTGCTGCAGACCTACCTCCCGGGTGATTCCCTTTCCGCGCTGCCAAAGCCCCGTCCGTCTAGATTACCTTACCTTTCCCTTATCTCGATTGATATGAATTAGATAGAATTAGAAGTTTAGTAAAACTAATTTATTGAATGATTTGAAAAATTATTAATGTTACACACCCGATTTTTTTAAAGTTTAACGTCCTATAACTTCATAGATCATATCTGACGATGAATGAATGGGTGAAATGGTGCTCAAATGAGCAAAGGTTCTATGGAGGTTACAGTTATCCGATATTTGTCTTCTCAGGATAAGGCCAAAAAAAAAAAAAAAAATTGTCCAGATCTCAGGACCTCTGGATCCAATTTTGTTTCAAGGAAATGTGCCTGCACCAATAAGTTGCTTTGTTTTGAGATGTGCATTTGATAAGGTTTTGGGACTTTTTTCTAGATATTTTGAGCGAGTGACTGAGTGAATGAGTGAGTGAATGAGTGAGTGAGTGACTAGAGTTTAAGGACCTGTTGACAGCTACGTGATTAGGGCCCAAATTCAAAAGATAAAAGCCAAGGAAGCTTACCACCCGCCAAGATTCACAGCTAAAATATTAAGGAAACAAAGTTAAAACTTAAAAACTGATCGTAAAACAGTAAGTTGAGAAAACACTCAGTAGTTGGATAGCTGTCCTATTTTAGGGTTGTCATAAAGATACAATGAAGGTTAAAAGCGTATACCTTAAAAAAAACTGCGAAATAGAACAAGTTGAATTTGCTTACCGAATCCAATATTCGCGACAAAAACTACAGCACTATATTTGCAGCTACTGGATCGTTGCATAAAATTGACTGCAGAGTAAAACCCAGGCCAAGGGAACGGCGCTCACAAGCATATCACAATGGGGATGATATTTTGAGGATTTGGACCAGGCTTTAACATTTTTGCGAATCTATCGTAATATATAAACATAACTCACCTTATCCCCATCGAGGAAACCTCCATTCGTCGCTGGAGGATGATGAAGAAGAACGGAACCTGTAGCCATAGGCAAACCACGGCGGATAGGGGCAAGGCGCAGGCGGTGCGCCACCTAGGGGAGCGGGGGCAACGGGAGGAGGGTAGAATGGGGATGGAGGATACGGATATGGTCCATATAAACCTTCAGTGTCACTTGCGAGAAAGACGATGGCGAAAATGGCCCACGCAATCAACTTGAAGCTCATGTTGTCCTCTGTAGACAAGGAAACTCTTCACCGGCATTTATAAAGAACCGTTAAGTATTTAGATTTTTGTGTCTGTAGCCTCGTAAATGATGTTACAAAGTGCAGATCGTAAAATTAATTTAAAGTGAAATGCATTACGTGCCTTACGTCAAACTTCCACTTGTCCATTCTTTCCTGCATGATATCGCCTAGTAAAAGTGCATGCACAAAGTTTCCTTCTTTGTACAGGGTGCAAGATATTTGACACACTATATGTTGAGCCAATATGCTACATAATAAATGTAAGAAATAATTCACTCGCTGAGATGTGGATCAGAAGGAAAGAGAATATTTCTACTATAGATTTAGAACAGCCTGGCGTGACAATGGCTAGGAATGAAGAGCTGATTATTACAGAAACAAAAGTGTATAATTTTCAGAACAAATTTCTCCTAACGTCTTTTTCTCGTAAGTCTTAGAGTTTACCCAGAAATTAAGATTGGAATGTTACGTTTATCTATATTTTCAACTTGGCTACACCGCAACCTGGCATGCTGCCGGCACACCGTGGTGTTGAGAAGGACGTGAGACACGACAGTGACGTCAGTGCACGCAAGTAAATGATAGTAATGTTTTTGAATTGATATACAATGTATTCACAGAATGTATTATTTGGTTATTATTTTCACTTAGTTGATTGCATCAGATCACTCATGTGTTACGTTCAATTATTAAACTAATTTTAAATGAAGTGTTAACAATTCAATGGTAGCATGAGAAACAAAATTTCACATTCACTAATATGGGAAAGAGTGGGACAGGGGTAGAGATTGGTACATTATTACCCGCAGTAGAAGATATGCGTTGCGCTCACAGGACCTTCTCTACTACTGTACTAACCATTCTTATTCCTCTATCTTCTTCGTGTTAGTTGAGATAAAAACGTTTGCAGAAACTATCTTATTGCTTATTTCCTTGTAGGTGCAAGCAGAATGTGAGAATGCAGTAGGCTTTGAGCGATAGTCAAATCTTTTAGAGACTTGAGATTCTGTTCTCTTTGCACAGTTAAACATTAAAAATGAACAATGATGTTGCAGTTGATGAAACTTTGTTTTCCGAAACTAAGACAAATAACAGGGAATAACTCCGAAATGGTTCACTCTACAAAAAATTTATTCGGATATAGATTGCGTGTTTTAGTGACATCTACATTTTTATATAGTAAGATTTAGTCCATCTCTTACGGTTTATGAGTTGTTCAAAAGTCATCCTGAGTAAATATGACTACATAGGCTATAGCGAGAAATTCAAAATATACTTTTCATTTGTCATAAAAATATCTTAAACATATGTCGTTTTAACCAAAATTGTTAGTCATTATGAAGAAAATGAACATTTTCGAAAAAATAGCAAATAATATATAATAATTATGATAATGATGACAACAACAACAACAACAATAATAATAATAATAATAATAATAATAATAATAATAATAATAATAATAATAATAATAATAATAATAATAATAATAATAATAATAAATAAAGATAATTTCTGTGAATGCTTATCTGAACTAGCACGAAGGTATAGGAATAAGGGTTTGCAAGAATGGTTAGTACAAGAGTATAAAAAGTCATGTGAGTGCAACACGTCACCGTAATTTCACTGTTCTCAATTAGCAATAGAAATGTCTGCACTTATAGCCATAACTTATATTATCAAGCCGCTTTATTACCTCGAGGTTTTATAATCTCCCGCGTTCCTAGTCATGCGTGAAGGTCAGGACGGCAGAACGAGAAGGCCCGACAGGGCAGAGGGCAGGTTCCCTAGCAGTTCCAGATTGAAGCTCCCTTGTGACACCTGGTACAACCGGTATCCTCCTCCGCTGGAGGTGCCCCTCGTCAAGAGTGAGTCCCTGTGTTTCATGTGGCTCCTAGTTCTAGTTCCGCATTCTGGGCACTGAGCTATGAAGCAACAGTGGGTCTATCTTAACTATGTACTTGCCCATTTGATCTTAAAACTTAATAAGAAACGTGCTACACTATTTTAGATTTGACTTCGTGATTTTAATGCCGCAGGCCACAAGTTACCTGTCTTAAAATCACTGTTTACTGTTCCTCTGTAACCGTTTAAATTTGTGCAATCGAATGGTGAAGCATTCTGTATAAGTTTGCAAATAGTAAGGGTTAGAAACAGAGGCACGACTGTAATGCTATAATATTAAACAATTGTCTGTGACTTGTATAATTTAAATTATAAGTAATGGAACTGATCATTGGGTAGTGCTTATCCATGTGGTTGGACTTTTAGATGAAAAGAAGGGTGATGATGGAGCAGTTGGCGGAATGAATGGTGCCAGAAACCGCCCAAACAATGCTTTGTCAAGCACAAGCCCATATGTGTCCTTTGGGATCGAACCCGGACCGCTTTGGCAAGAGGAGAGTGTTCTAATCATTACAGATGCAACTGCATTAAGGATAGAGGACAATATTCCCTATTTATGATTAAAATTATAACCTTGTATATAACAACATGTGTGAGAGTGTGCAACTTTAATTGCGTTTGTACGCCAGGGAAGACCTCTGTCTGCTTTTGCTTAGATTAACTAATTTTCTAACAGAGGGGGATGGCTCAGCGGTAACGTCTTGGGCTTACATTTGCGAGATCTTTGGTTCGATTGCCGCGGTCGATCTTTCTGGCCTTGGTTTCTTTTAGGGGGTTTTCCAAGGTTACTCAGGCAAGTACTGAGAAGACTATTTACGTCTATCCCACATTTCACTTCCTTTCATTTCATTCTCTCTATCCGCTTTTTCCAGGTTGTAATTCACAAGATTCACCGTCGAGGCTACGCTGTGGAAATACGGTGCTCGGCAGAGAGGAGGAGTTGTGGTGAGCCGGAAGCGGCTGGTGGGGCTCTCTGTGACGACCCGGGAACTTCGTCGGGCTGAAGAACTTGGCTGCATCTGTTAGGGTGCAGTTCCACCTGTGATGAGATGTAGCAGCCTGTAGGGTACCTTCATTTCATCCTTCCTCCTAGAGTCTGACGCACAAAAAGCCATCGGCTGACGTGCCGGAATCTTTACCGCGACGGATAGACAGCTAATTTTCTTCCTTCTTTTTTTAAAGAAAATTCCGTTTTTGCTTAGTTTTCTTTTAAAAGGTTAAACAGTACTGAACTGATTATTCTTCCTTTAAGCTTAAAAAAAACTTAAATGATAGTAAAATTAAAGTCAGTCTAACTTCATCTGAAATTGCCTTTGCCGATAAGACCGGAACAATCCATTGAGGCTTATAACACTAAGTCGATAATGGTGGCCAATAACTTTACTATTATGGTTATGATTTTTCTAAGTTACGTATAAATTCAATATCTTCTTCTTTATCTGTTTATCCTCCCCTTATGTAGGACTTACCCCTGGGACTTACAAGTCTGCGCGCAGGGTCAGATACCTATTGGGAGGACCGGACAGAATGAAGACCTGGAAGCGGGTGGTCAACCAAGCACCAGGTACGAGAAGGAGGACGAGGATGATGTAAAATGCAGGCAACATGGATGAAGAGAAAGTTGATGATGGAGCAGTTGGTGGAATGAGTGGCGGGGGAAATCGGAGAACCGTGAGAAAACCGCTCATATGCCGTTTCGTCCGCCACGAATACATGTAGTCCCTGGGATTGAACCCGGACCGCCTTAGTGATAGACGAACGGTCTAACTGCTCGGTCGCTTAAATTCAATTTAAAACGTTTGGAGATAGTGGAAGTGAATGTACTGCGTAGCTTATTAAATGCGCTGTTAATGACTCTAACACTAGAAATGTCTAGAAATCAGAAAAAAAAGGCCGTTAAATATAATTTTATAATACTGGCATCTACAGAAGTTACTTTTGTTCAATAGCTGCAGTGATGTTTACACGACTGTCTGTTGTTTTAATTGCATTTGGCGCCGTTGCTGATAGTCTGTGAACCATTTCGACCTGCAGACCCGATCTGCATAGACTGGCATAACACACTACTTGCGTTTGTTCCGAAAGTCAGAACAATATTTCATGTTCCATGACTGGGTCAAAGATCTTCCCTCAGCTGCAAGAATGCTGTAGATGCTTGTTGCCTACTGCTGATGACTCTTTCGTGCAAACATTTGATGCGTTGCAATCTCATTACTTTCTTTAGCAACTCACTGTAATTTATTTTTGTGGATATTGGGAAATAATTCATAGAAATCTGATGTGTTGCACTCATATGCCTTTCTCTATTTTGTACTCTATTCCTACAAACTCTTATTTCTCTATCTTCTTCATGTTAGTCGACATAAACATTTGCAGAAATTATTTCATTGCTAGTTTTCTTGTAGTTGCAAGGGGAATAAAAGAATACAGTAGCCTTTGAGAACAATAAATATTTTAAAGCTAGTCGCTATGTGAAGGCTTTGAAATTCCATTCTCTTTGTACGGGCCAAGAGATTAAAAGGTGAATAACGACTTTCCATTTGAGAAAAGTATAAGTATTGCAAAACTCACACAAATAACGTGGAATATCTCTGAAATAGTTCACACCACAAAAATGCATTTGGACATAACTATACTCCCCAGCCTTAGATCCGCCCCTTGTATCACTCCGCGATAACCTGATGTTATTACCTGCGACTAACACAAAACAAACACCACGTGGACTCATACCTCGTATTTACGTTGCAACAGAGCGATATTTACTCAGGAATTTTAGAAATACCACGTTACATTTAAGTAGTCTTTACCAGAGTTATCGGACATCTTGAAAACTCACAGATAATCGCCGATATTTAAGGTACTATATTTTATGGTGTGCTTTGGTTTCGGCGTATTCTTGTTGATGGCTTGTATTTACATCAAGTGCGGATCTAACGGTGGAGCGATTATAGTATGTTTTGAGGAAATCTACAGTATTTGTATAGTAAAATTTTGTCTATCTCATAAGTTACCAGTTATGTAAAAGTCATCACGAGTAAGCAGGACTACGTGAGCTATAGCCAGAAAATTCAAAATACACATTAAATTTGCCATAAAATATCTTAAACATATGGCATTTAATTAAAATCATTAGAGTCATTTTCGAGAAAATAAAAATATTCCAAAAAATTTCCATGTAAAGGATAGTTTAGGGTGGAAGAATTTACTTCAGAATCTTCGAGTCGCATCCTTGGAAGATATGCTATTCTTAGACACGCGCGCGCTAGCCTTTTTCTAAAAATGCCATTTTGGATTCAGGTAGCCTCAAAACATATACTTTCGGTGAAATCTCAACTTCGAAATTTTGGGTCGAATATAACACTTCCCCAAATAATGTACGCAGCAGAGAAGTAAAAATCTGATGTGTTGCACTCACATGCTTTTATCGACTCTTGTATAAACACTTCTTACAAAAGTTTATTCTTCTATTTGCTTTATGTTAATCGAGATCAACCTAAAGGTTGATGTAAGTTTCTGTAAAGTTACAGAAATTGCCTAGTTGCATATTTCCTTGTAGGTATAAGTGGAAGTTAAATTTGTTAAAGCTGGTCGCTATGTCATTGCTTTGAGGTTCCATTCTCTTGGCATGGCAAGACGTGAAAAAAGAAGGAAAAAAAAAAAGTCTCTTCCAAGTCTGTATTTGCTTTATATTGCTATTTCACATCCCAAATATCTGATAGTATTTACTTGTTCTATTATATTATTATCTATAACTATTATAGATGTTATTACATTTTCTCCTAAGTATAGCAAAGTAGAGGAAGTATTGTATTTCACCCAAAAATTCGAAGTCAAGATTTCACCGGAAATATATTATTTGAGGCCCTCTGAGTACAAAATAAAAGCATTTTTATAAAAAGTTCCGTGTGTGTGCATGTGTGTGTGTGTGTGTGTGTGTGTGTGTGTGTGTGTGTGTGTGTGTGTGGATAGTATAACTCAAAAACGAACAATCGGTTTAAAACCAAAGTTGGTATTTAAGTTTAATGTCTTTCAAGGATGCAACACGAAGATTTTGAAGAAAATTGTTTCACCTTAAACTACCCTTTACATGGAAACTTTTTTGAAAATTTTGATTTTCTTGAAAATGACTAATGATTTTGAGATATTTTGCATGGCAAATGAAATGTATATTTTGAATTTTCTGGCTCTGGCCCCTGTAGTCGTATTTAATCTGGATGACTTTTGCGTAACAGGTAGACCGTAAGAGATAGACCAAACCTTACTGCACAAAAAGTGTAGACCTTGGTAAAATACACAATTTGTCTCTCTCTTTTTTTTTTTTTTTTTTTTTTTTTTTTTTTTTTTTTTTTTGTAGAGTGGAACATTTCGGAGATATTCCTTGTTATTTGTGTGAGCTTTAGAGAACACTTCTGTCAAATGGAGCATCGTTATTATTTTTTTATATGTTAACCGTGCAAAGAGAGTGGAATTTGAAAGCTGTAAAAGATTTGACTATCACATAGGTAATGTCTACTGCATTCCCATATTCTCCTTGCACCTACAAAAGAGAAATAATAAGATAATTTCGTCAAATGATTATCTCAACTAACACGAAGAAGATATAGGAATAAGAATGTGTAAGAATGGTTAGTATGAGTAGAGAAAGTCATGTGTATGCAACATATCAGATATTTTCACGTCTCATTGCCTTTACTCTTGTTTTTGATATTTTCATACTATACTTTTGTAAGATATTTAATTTTGTTACATTAACTTTGAGATGATATTCCAAATCCGCTAAGAGAAGTTGGCCATCTGCAAAGATTATTATTTTGTGACTTTCGTGACTATTCCACTCAAAGATCAGTGAGCAGCTCATAAACCAATTATGTCCCACGAAATGCATGGTATCTAGCAATCTGACTCCCTACATAATACAGCGATGATTCAGGAAATACTGTACAGCTGTAGGGTACTGTGTAATTCCAAGTTCCTTTACGATCTAGCATAGCGGTCATATGTGCAATTAAAACAAGCGCTAAATTAAACCACAGAGTTGTGACTGAAATTTTAGCTAAGCTACGAAATAGGAATTTCAGGTTTAACTGGAAAAGCAAACACCAATACACCACTTTGCAGATGGTTTAACAAATTGGGCGGCTGGCGTGAGAGACGTAAACAAAGAAGTGGCTTTTACATTTAAATGCATAAAATCATAACTAGTGCTCGGGACTTTTAAGTTATTTTAGCATTTATTCTAAGAATTTGAAATAATATCCTATTTTATAGATTTAAGTAGTTCTTTTATTAGATAAATGGTCTATCACATGTAACCTGTCATTATTGACTGTTTTAGACATAGAAAACCCGTACTAGCATTATAATATGCGTTTGATAACACCCCTCCAAAAGTAACAAAAGTATGTTAAGATCCCCTCCTTGCTTTAAGTTTCACGTATTTATTTTGCTATACATTTTGATTAAATGTAGACTTACTTTAAGATCCAAAGCTTTCATTCTGTACTTAGGAAAATTCGTAAACATCAAGGATATCTGTTTGTGAAATTGGTAAAAACTTGAAGCATTTCAAGTTTTTATTTCCACCACCGTCACCACCACCGCCGCCGTTACCACCGCCGCCGCCACCACCACTACCACCACCGCCACCACCGCCGCCACCATCACCACCGGCACCACCACCGCTGCCACCACCACCGCTATCATCACTTCTATGTTTATGCTATGCAGCTAATTTTTAATATGAACAATATTAAAGTCAGAAATAACTGTTTAGTTGGTCCCGCACCATCAATGAAAAGCACCGTGCTGAACTTGGAACCTAATTCTCATTAAAACCTTCTTCCATTAATTTTGATTATTTAAAATAGTAAAAATCCACAGTTTACAGCTTACTACCTTGAGATTAATGAATTCTGATTTACATATTTTTGTGCACTAGTTCAACATATCTAAATATTTCCGTTGAATTTAATTACTTTCTACAACTTGCATTAAAAAGGTTTAAAAACTCAATAACATGTATGTAAACATTTTTTCTCTTAAACGAATTAAGATTAATATATGCCTCCATGGTTTTTTGTATTAAACTCAAATTGAACTTTTGAAAACGATTCGATAAACGGTAGGGCTCAAGGAACATCTCATATTATCATACCAAAATGAAGTGGTGAATATTAACACCTTAGCAATGGTTTGACTTAGCTCGTTAAAAACTGTTCATGATATATACTAGTGTTCAAAAGTTGAGCGTAATTCGGAAATCAGAGAACTGAAAGGAAAATTGGTGAGCGAGCGCCATTGACCGCTATCACAATGTGCTTCTTCTTTTACTTGTAAGTGGGTACGTGGTCCAAATATAGACCAAACCAGAGCATCAGACCTAGTGCGTGGTTCATTCTTTATTGTTCTTCCATTGTGTACAGAAGGTTGTTTCTTCACAAAGTGTTTACAGGACAGCCCTAACATGCCACAAAGACGTCAACTGAGCCCTGCTATGAAGGGTAGAATAATCGGACGTCTCGAGACAGATCAGACACAGACCGCAGTCTCTGGAACCCTGAAGGTGTCATTTCCAAGCTTTAGTGACGGTTGGAGGGGTTTGCGAATGTCTGTACATAGCCGCCCATGGATCACAACGCTACAAAAGGAGCGATATTTGACCACAACAGCAAGACAACATGGAGGATGCCTGCACAACTATTTTCCGGGCTTGCAGCCACCTCAGGTGTTCGAATTTCGAGGCTCACATTATAAGGCAGGGCAGTTGGTCTCTTTGTCAGAGGTGACAGTACTCATTTCCATCCTACACTGGATCACTAGTGGAAAAGCAGCTCTCGATCAACCCCACGACGCTAGGAGGTCCATAGGGATTATCACACCCCATATTAACCGTTCAGCACCAACATTGTTATTGTGAAAGTAATCATCAGATTGTGTCCCAAGATCAAAATTGTCTATTTCTTACTCTATCGAATTATTCCAAATTATGTGTGATGCATTGGTAACAACATGTTGCATCATGCATAAGTTTTGTACAATTATGTTAAGTGTAGTAATAACATATTGCATTATGCTTAACTTAGTGTATAGTTATGTTCTGATTTTAGAGCAACAAATTCAATCAGAAGGAAACTTGACTTTTGGTATTTGGCAGATATATTGTCTTAAACATTAAAGAAAGGTCTTACTCACCCAATCAGCCCTTGTAAACGTTTCTGCCCTTGTAGCGCTTTTGCTTGCGATTCCAGGGTGCAAAGATGATTGTTCCGATGGCTTGCGGTTCCGAAACTTCAACAGCTAAGACAATCATCAGCAGCACTAATAGAAACTTAATGGACCACATCTCTTGCAGCGCTGCAAAGATTAAAGTTAATAAAATAACTTTCCATATCACCACTAACGCCATTTATATCTCAGAAATCTGAAAGAAGCACCTATAGGGAATAGAGTTAGGTTAAACTTACATAGAGTGGAATTGGTTGAAGGAATTTGCTTCATCGTGCGTTTGTGGATATAATTTTAACGATTTTAACAATTACGTTATACCATAATGTGTATGCTCATCAGTAGAATGCGAGTTTCTATGACGTCATATTTTTTCATCGCCATTTTTTTATATTTTAAAGTGATATAAATGTGTATATATGTACATAACTGGCCCACGGCAGCGGCATCACAACAAAGGGCGGTCAGGGCCCGGCTGTCCCACCCCACTGGCGTCGCACATAACAAAGGCGCTCAAGGTAAGCTTCACATCACTAACGCAAGCAAACATGCGACTAATAACAATGAGCACGGCGCATTACAAAGGATTGCTAGAATATTCCAGAAGTGTATGGCAGCCGGCGTGTCTGTAGAAGTTCGCGTGACGCCATCCCAACAATTTAAGGAGGCGAGGCCCACGTTTAAAGGAGTTACGGTGAGAGATATGATTCGATCAGTGTGTCCTTGAGTACGGGACAGCTCTGTGTGTGTGTGTGTGTGTGTGTGTGTATGTGTGTGTGTGTGTTTGCGCGCGGGGGAGGGGAGTTTACTGTCGTGAAAGATACGTCGAATCGAAGTGAATAAGTTTTAATGAGTCTGAGTGATTGTATCGTCGAGTTAGTCCATGAGAAACAGAAAAGGACAGAAAGACAGTGAAAGGACTGAGTGAAGTAACGAGATGAAAAAGTTGCGGGTTGTAATATGACGATAGACTGTAGGCTATATTAACGTCAGTAAAAGGGAACTGTGTATTTGTGCAAAAGTTTAGAAGGAAAATAAAGTGAGGAAAAACTAATCGGACTGGCATTATACTAGCACGTTTTATATGCTATAGTGGCATATTTATGACAAATCTATATAACATGTCATATTCTGAGAAAAATATAAATAGTAATATTATAATTGCTAGACAAGTTCTATTCAGATTGAAGCATATTTTAATATATTCTAAAATTCCTATATTTTCTGGGAAATTATGCAAATTTCTTTTAATTACTTTTCAGGTGTTTCAGAAATGTGTTTGTTTTATAACCATGCAAATAACAAGAGAATGTTTACGTTCTTACAGCAGAGATACTCGTCTCAAACTAGAATGATCCTACTGTAAACATACGCGAGAGAAGAAAGGGAGACAGAGATAATGTAATGGAAAGATCTTAGGTCGCTGATTGGTAGGGGGAAATTCATTAATGCTGTCAATTGCTAGGAATATATCCGTACTGCCGGTGTGCGGAAATGTTGTCCCGCAGGAGTTACATATCAGTAAATCTATTAAAGTGGGGCTGTCGTTTTTAAGTACGCTTAAAACAATTGCTCCAGCTCGAGCTTCAACCGGCAATTGTTTTTTGTATGCAAGCAGAACTGTTGTATTGCTTGGTGTATATATACCTCCTTAAGGTTGATGTTGATGTTGCGCTTTTTTACTAACTGTTACACATTGATATTACAGTTCGAGCTGAACTCTTTGTAGTGAAGGTAGATCGAAAACATCTTATGTGTTGCACTCGTATGACTTTCTCTACTCTTGTAACAACCACTCTTACAAACTATTATTCCTTATTCCTATATCTTCGTGTTAGATGAGATAAACATTTGCAGAAATTATTTTAGTATTTCCTTGTAGGCGCAAGGAGAATATGGGAATAAAGTACGCTTTGAGCGATAGTCAAATGTTTTAAAGCTTTCAAATTTCGTTCTCTTTGTACGGTTAACATATAAACAAATGAATAACGATGTTGCATTTAACGAACGTTTTAAGTTTTCCGAAACTGACCCAAATAACAAGGAATATCTCGAAATGGTTCACTCTATAAACATTTATTTAGACATAAATTGTGTTTTAGCAAGATCTACATTTTTTGTGTAATAAGATTTTGTCTATCTCTTACGGTTTACCAGTATTACATAAGTCATCCAGAGTAAATACTTCATGGGCTATAGCCAGGAAATTTAACATAAACATTTGATTTGTCATAAACATTTCTCAAACATATATAATTTTAATCAAAGTCGGAGTCATTTTCAAGAAAATCAAAACTTTCGAAAAATTTTCCATGTGAAGGGTAGTTTAGGGTGGGGCTATTTCTTCAAAATCTTCTTGTCGCATCCTTGAAAGACATTAAACTTAAATACCAACTTTGGTTTTTAACCGATGTTTAGTTGTTGAGTTATGCTGCCTACAGACTGACACACACACACAGACACACACACACACACACACACACACACACACACACACACACACACACACACACACACACACACACACACACACACACGGACCTTTTTCTAAAAATGCTTTATTTGGATTTAGATTTCCGGTGAAATTTCGAGATCGAATTTGTGGGTGGAATACACTTCCTTCAACTTACCAGTAGAGAAAGCAAAAATTGAGAAGTATCAAAAGTAACGATGTCCAAGAGTCCATTACTATGAAATGTTATTTGAAACTATTAATATAATCAACTGTGATGATAATACACAACATATTATTTTAAACGAAAAGTAGTTAAATAGTCGTATCAAGCTTCACATTAAGTTTTTCATGTTTCAAGTTTGCAATACAAGGATTTTCTAGATCGCTCCCTTAACCCAAACTGTCTTTTGCATAAAAATATTTATTTAATATTTATTTTGACTAAGTCTTGTATAGACTAATGAGGTTAATTTAGGCTTATTTTTGGAAGTATAATCTTTTTGATTTTCTCAACCATAAATTATTTTTCACGCAAGAGCCTTTAGGCATATTTCACCAACAGGTTTACCTTAAAATTATCTATTTAAAACTATTGTTTTGTTTTAACTGTGGATATTAACTAATTATTGACTCTCCACAAGATATAGACGTCACTGCATGTTACGCAATTGTGAAGTTGACCTACTTAACACGGACAAGTGATAAATTGCAACATACGCATCTTAAAAATGCGAGGAAAAATCAAGGACAATAAGTAAGAGCCCAAGAATCTAAATGCAAAGATTATGTAGCGCGGCAATCAAAGCGAATATCTCAAAAAATATATAAACACTATTCTTCTTCTTGTTCTTCTTGTTGTTATTATTGTTATATTGTTATTACTAATATTATTAATTATTATTATTGTTTTTGTTACGTTCACATGTTTGTTTCAAATAGGAACATTTAGCAATAGTCATGCCCACTCCAGTTGAGGTATATGTATATTGCAGGTTTTAGCTGTACTTACCCGATGAAGTTCCTCTGGATTTATGACCTTCTGAAGCACGGTGAAGGCGAATCGCTTCTTATATTTGCTGCCGTAATGACTTCATCAGGGGAATCACCACTATGATAGATAACCGAAGGGCAACGGCATAACGTAATTCTCTGCAAAAACATCGCACTGGCAGATGTCTATCAAAGCTTGACAACTTCACTAAAAAACACGTGATTGTTTACTTAGAGATGAAGTTTTCCTTCCAGTGTCCATATATTTTTGTACTGGTGCTTTTTGATTTTAATTCTAACAATCGGAAGCTTTAGTAACAGGGGTTATTACTGCGTGCTCTTGAAAATGAGAGCCCAGAAATGAAGAATTACTTTGAAACAAATCTTTTGTGTTACTTTCACATGATTTCTCTTTCCAATATCGTTTATTTTCATATAGCTTCTATATCCTATTCTTCTGGAAGCCGGGCCCAAATGACCTTATTCTCGATGGGCTCTTAAACCTACCTCACTCACTCACACTCACTCCTCACTCACTCACTTGATATGTGCCATCTTTCCCATAATTATAGGTATAATTTAGGGATAAAAGCTTGTTGAATTATACTCACATGACTTTCACTCTTGTAGTAGCTATTCTTACAAACTCTTGTTCCTTTATCTTTCTGTTAGTCGATATAAACATTTACAAAAGTTATCTTATTGCTAATTTTCATGTAGGTACAAGGGGAATACAGTAGGCCTTGAGCGGTAGTAAAATCTTCTAAAGTTTAGAAATTCGGTTCTCTTTACACGGCCCAAAAAGTGCATTTGGACATAGCTTGTTTGTTTTAACGAAATCCACATTTTTTGAACAGTAAGATTTGCTCTATATCTTACGGTTTACCAGTT
The DNA here is from genome assembly GCA_030765045.1 of Tenodera sinensis. Lineage (NCBI taxonomy): Eukaryota > Metazoa > Arthropoda > Insecta > Mantodea > Mantidae > Tenodera > Tenodera sinensis. Next base: position 143,184,817 of record CM060967.1, on the reverse strand, counting down.
ATGCAAAAGTCATAAACAAGACTACATAGGGTATGGCCAGAAAATTCAAAAGATACATTTCATTTGTCATAAAACATCTTAAACATTTTGAATTTTAATCAAAGTCGTTAGACCATTTTTGACAAACTCAAAATTTTTGAAAAACTTTCAATGTACAGGGCAGTTAAGGATGGAGACATTTTCTTCAAAATCTTCGTGTCGCTTCCTTAAAAGATATTAAACTTAAATATCAACTTTGATTTTTAACCGATTTTTCGTTGAGTTGCGCTGTTCACAGCCAGACACGCGCGCGCATACGCACAGACACACACACTTACGCACACACATGCATGCACACACACACACACACTGGCGTCCTCTTTCTTTCGAAAAAGGCTTGTTTTGGATTCAGGGAGTCTCAAAACATATATTTCCGGCGAAATCTCGCCATCGAATTTTTGGGTGGAATACAATACTTCCTCTACTTAATATACGTAGTAGAGAAAGTGAAATTGATAATATTGAAAGTGACTTTGTTTTTCCTCTAAGATTACTTCCATGGGCTTTCAGCCTTGTTCCGCAAATATGAAATTATGTGCTTCAATGACGTCTGCATTAAATGATTACGTAGACTTCCATGGTCTTTGTCCATTACTTTTTGTTTCCGGTATGAACCGAGTCTTCTTGACTTTAAGAAATTAAAAATTATTCCCACGTTTATTAAAGAAAAGTGCAGTCTGAACCGTGACACTGACAAACTACTCAACACCATATGGAAGACCCCATTAGTGGGTCAACTTCCTATTGGAGGAGAAGGAACCAATAGGATTACGAGTGGGACGGGACGACACCAGTCAGAGTAGGCAGTGACTAACTGGATGGATTTTTTGCAGTAGCCCCTTGAAGAAGTCTAACAATTTTGCGGCGAAACGTCGGCATAATTTTTAATTTCTTAAAACCAGCAAGACGGGGCTGATATGGGAAACCAAAAAGTTATAGTCTACATTGTTTGTGTAATAAGATTTGTCTATCTCTTAGGATTTACCACCTACTTTGCAAAATTTATCCCGAATAAAGGAGAACTTCACAGGATATTCCAAGAAAATTGAAGATTTTTGACAATATACAAATGTTGATCAATTTTATATGTAAAGGGTAGTTTGAAGTGGGAACATTTTCTTGAAAATGTTCTTGCCGCAGTCTAGAAAGGTGCTGAATTTAAATGCCAAATTTAGTATTTCATCGCACTTCATACTTTAAAAAACGTCCTTTTTGTTATGCTGTTCTCTCTCCCTGCCTCCTTCACTCTCTCTCGCTCTCTCTCTCTCTCTCTCTCTCTCTCTCTCTCACATACACATATACACATCTGGATATATTGCTAAAAATTCTTTTTTTAGGGGTATACATGGAGTCTCAGAATATGTATTTTCATTGAAATCTCTATATCAAATTTTTGTGTGAAATGCAATACCATCACAACTTACTATGTACAGCCTTGGAAAAAATTATTGAGTGCATTAGGAGAGCAGAGTATTTCTAAGTCACATTGTGTTGCAGCGCGGTTTACACAAGTCGATATTACATGTAGCTGAGTGTATGATAGTCTGTGTTCCGTATGTTATCGTCTGTCGGACACAGAAATAGACAGTGACTGCTCTTGTAATGTGCTCAATTATTTTTCCATGGCTGTACGTGGTAGAGAAAGTAAGAAAGAAAAGTCTTGGTCACACGGTGCTGAATGTAAGTAACGGCTTTTTTTTTTTTTTTTTTTTTTTTTTTTTTTTTTTTTTTTTTTTTTTAAATTAACGTCCTCCAACATTGCGTCATATCGGACGGTGAGTGAATGAAACGGGTGAAATGATGCTCAAATGAGCCCGAGGTTCATGGAGCTTTAAGTTACCCGACATTCGTCTTCTCAGGATAAGGGAAAACCTCGGAAAAAACCTTACCCGGATAACTTACCCTAAGCGAGATTCGAACTCGCGACCTCTTGAACGTGAGGCAGACACGCTAACCATCACGCTATCGAGGCGGGCAAGTAACGGCTTATACATTGTTTGTCATCCCGGTAAAAGTCGACATCAAGTTGGCTTCTTATCGTCTGACGAGAACTTGGTTGGTAAACAGAAACACATACTGATCTAGAGGAAGTCCTTTGTATGCTACACCTATATGAAATACATTCACAGAAAATATTTTGCTTTATTCTTCTGAAGTGATGCCTGGACACATCACAAGAATGTGAGAAGCACGCCGTTCTCTATATCAAGAGAAAACCTACTCTCAGCGAAACAAAAGGACCTAAAATGTTGTAAGTAACATTTTTACTTTCGAGGTCCAGCACATGTTATGCAGCAAATTTACCATTTAATGATTCATTCTTACTAATGCTGTAAAATAATGGTGTTTAAAATTTTAAAATCTGGTAGAAATATACGTAATAAAGCAAAAATACTACCTCAGTCTTGTTTTTATTTTATTTTTGACGAGAAAATTTTTATTTGTTGTAGTGCTGAAAAAGAACATAAATTAATATCAAGTTACCAATGCACGAGCTTGTATTTCTGATGCATACTAAAATAATTCTCAGAAGTCGTTTTGTCTCATTTTTCTGACCAGAAATAATATAAGTTGTTCAATCTGAGAGCTTCAAAATTAAAATTTCCCACGTTTGCCACAACCTATTTTGAAGAATGTGTCTTCAGAATAGCAGCATTTATTTAATTTCAGCTCTTTCTAATTTAGCCCATACACCAATATGGTGCAACATTCCACATAAATGTAGATTTTAAAGATTGGGGAATAATAGCCGAACTATAGCAGTCATACGTAACTTGGTGAAAATCAATCGATCATATGCATAACAATTTCAAATGTCAACCAATGCCAGTGTTCATTCGCGAAAAATGTATCAAATTTCGTGATCACGTCCTCTAATTTAATTATTACTTCCTCTGCTTTTGTTATGTTGTGAACAGGATACAGAATCTATGCGTAATTTGACTTAATAGTTCCGCTTGGTTTAAATGTAACAAATGGCTGCCTCTCGCTTCAGTGAAGCATCTAATGCTGAAATAGATGAAATAATTCGAAGAGTGGGACCTCAGAACACAGTATACAATCGGAAACATAACAAATTTTGTATTGAACGAAATTATAAATTAACAACAGATACTCCCAACTACTGACATTGCCAACAGGAAATTAGGTCAGTGGTATTTAATCTTTTAGGGTGTGACAATGGACGTTGATGTATGCCTTCGTCATTTTTCTTTTAAGAGTTAGTAATTACAATATAGCATTTTATAGACTAAATCATCCTTCAATTCGTGAAATACTCTTAATAAATGCAACTCTTGATTGTCAAATTCTCTAGATAAATTGACAATCACTCGCGATATTACTTATGAAAAACAATTGACTTTCCACACAAGCCGTATGCAGGCTAAAGTTGGAAAAAAATGTCAGACTGAATAGTTGATATTTGTAGTGCATTTCTGTTGTTCTGATTTTAACTTTCCAAACAAATTTCAACCATGATGATTTATAAATAGTTACTCGTCTGAGGAATTCCTCTACTTCATCTTAATATCTTAGTTAATAAGGTTCCGAGGTAACTAAGTGGTTGTTTTCGGCTTTATTTTTATGTGGTGAAACAGTTTCCCCAAAAGTCGTTGACCATAAGGATCGTTGTAACAGCATTGGAACAGGAATTCGTTCTAGATTCACTCTTAAGAAAAGTGTGCTATATTTTGAAGCCATAATCCTTTATTGCTTCAATCCTGTTGATCATTTGAAACCCACTGTATTTGTCTTGCTTCCTTTTGTGGTCCAGTAATGTGTAATCAGCCAGATTAGAGTCCAAAACTCCAACTCACGGATAAAAAATGGAACAGATTTGATTAAACGAGATAAAATACAACCCAGGAGTAACTAAGTAAAATTAAACAAAGACCTCAAATCTTGGCCAATTTCGATTTGGTCAACATCTACAATGTCATGGTTTATAAGGCTTTAAAACAGTCTGCGATTGTATCATTTTCTCCATTCTACGATCATTGAGCCAACCAGCTGTTAAAATTTAAAATTTAAGAAGTTAATTTAATTTATATCTCCCGAGTTTCAATTATATTTTACAAAATGTTGGGTAATTGCACCAAACTATATGATTGTTTACTGCACTAATTTTGAATTTTTTGCCTTAAATTTGTTAGATTAAATAAATATCTTTAATTAAAGCTCTATAAAGGTCATAATGACGCATAAATATGCCCAAATGTGCAAATGTATGTGACAGTCTACTCATAAATGTTTTTCAAAGTCTTATTTCTCATTTCTGAGGAAAACTACACAGTTTTTAATACTAACCTTCTTCAAAAATTCTAATGTAAAGCAAATGTTTGGTAGATAATTATGATATGCGTACAAAGGACTGGTCCAAAAGCACATATGGAGCAATTTTAAAGTCAATGACCTCACAGTTCTCATAACAAACTTGTAAGGAGTGAAAAATTCAGAAAATTTTAAATCATATAAGCTAGGCCTGCTACAATTTCTTCATTTTGGATATACCTATTCCTTGTTCTTTCTCGGGACACTTTTAGCCATGCTGTTTACTAATGCCACAACTCCCGGAGTTGTCTTGGTGTGAAACAGCCAGAGACTCTCTTTAATTAGTGTATTGCCGTGACAATATAATTTAACAATACATAGTAATTTGTATTTGCTTGAGTATATATCAGATAAAGCTATAACAATACTGGCATGATGAAGTTATTATTTTGTAAAAAAATGTTAATCTTACTTACAAACTTTCATGCCATAAAACCAGCCAACCAGAGCAATGGTACTGTATTATACCGCAATATCGCCATTTAGCATTATAAGACAATGCTAATCTGATTTTAAACGATGCTGTAATCCTAATGAATAATAATAATTGATAATAATACATAATAATCATAAACATAGTAATCCCAAGGCGCAACAGCCCTTTTGGGCCAAGGCCTGTCGCCCTACCGCTGCGTCCGCCATTTCTACCCAGTACAGACGCCATAAGTGAGGTGCAGCACTGGAGGTGGGATTTGGTCAGTACCCCGGGCCCTTTCGAAGGTTTACGTGGTCTTTGAAACCACGAATCGCTACTTTTCAATCCAGTAGTTCCTCAATTCCCTACTCAGGGACCTGACGAGGCTGAGTGCACCCTAAACCAGGTCTCACAGCAGGAGAAAATCCACATGCCGGTACCGGAAAGCGAACCTAAGTCCCACGTTTAGTAAGCAGCAATGCTAACACTGCACTAGAAGATAACCTCACAAACCTAAGTATTAGTAATAATTTAAACATTAAGTTTTTAAATGCCGGTGCCAACTGCGTTTTTTTTCATCCTGAACAGCCAATTACATTGTCCTCTAATTTACCTTGAAATGCCTCGGTGTGGCTGAAAATAACTATCAGCCGCCACATTAGATTACAATGTGTGCTATAACCAGATAACACAGCACAGTGGAAAAAAAGAAGAAATGGTTTGTAGAAAAACCTCCGGAAGTCCCAGTGACCACTTCCGGGAACAAGTATAATACAGGAAGCTACAACCGCGCTATCTTCAAAGAAATCACACACTTATCAGGATGTGATGTGATTCTCTAGAAAGATCATATTTCTAAACATAACTGAGTGAATTTTCCAGTGAAACATGTAATAAAGAAATTCAAGGTGCTAAACTCACACACAGCGTTAAGTTTTAACATCGTTCGTAAAATTGTAAACCTTGCTTTCTGATATTTAGTGGACAACTTGGGAAACAATTTTAGGTGCACACTTTTTCGAGACTCTTCATAAAAGTTACTCGTAAATTCGCACTGATTCCAAAAAAAATTGAAGCAATGTTCCACATATTATGTATTAAACCAACTCAGCAGCAACGCATCTAAGAGAAACTATAGTATGAAATCTAAATATATTTAGTTTGCATTTTTAGTAGTTCACTTGGTTTTCGCAATCTAACATAACCTATGAATAAATAATCGCTTAATATTTAAAACCTACCAAGTAGTAAGCCTACACAGAAGCCAAGTAGTCCAGTTAAAATATTGTGGCGATAATTATCAGTGGCGTTACATTTGGTGCCCGCGGAACATGTTTTAAATTCAAAAGTACCTGCCTCAAAGCACTGGGTGTACAATGGACCGAAATTGTAAATATTTTTTTACATGTCCCATAAGATTCTTTATATATTTTAAATAATTACTTATATTGTAAGTGGTAACTGTTATCTTCTTGTTATAATCCCTTAATGCTTCTTTAGATATTTTGCATCTTAATTTTAATAATTCTTTTTTCTTAAAATTTGACTTTGTCATATATCTGTATTTTGGATCTTTATGGTCACCTGAAATGTCAGGCAATTTTTGTTTGTGAAATATATATCACCTTAATTTCTTTTATATCGTATAAAATTACCATACACAACAATATTACGTTGTTTCATTACACACTTTGAATTTCTGCTGGAATACTGAATTTATCGCAGTCTGTACAACAGTACAATAGCTGTCAAACTATTTTAACATTAGTTAAAAGCATATTAAATAAAAATCTGATGTGTTGCACTCACATGAATTTCTCTACTCTTGTACAAACCATTTTTACAAACTACTATTCCTATATCTTCTTCATGTTGGTTGAGATAAACATATGCAGAAATCATCTTATTGCTTCTTTCCTTGCAGGTGTAAGGGGAAAATTGGAATACAGTAGGTCTTGAGCGATCAAAATAGTTTGGGCCATTTTCAAGAAAATAAAAATTTTCGAAAAATTTTCCATGTAAAGTGTAGTTTAAGGTGGGGCTATTTTCTTCAAAATCTTCGTGTCGCGCCCTTAAAAGACATTAAACTTAAATACCAACTTTGGTGGAATACAATACTTCCTCTACTTTCCAGTAGAGAAAGTAATAAACTTCGACTTTGAACAACTTGACCCCAATGACAACTTGCACAGGGGGACTTAGCACCTCGAACGAAAGGCACTATTTTGTGTCCGCGTCTGTGGCTGTGACGAATGGATCCGAAAGGCGGCCGGAACGTCACTGTAGCAGGGTTCTTATATTTTTCCAGTTAGAAGCACCCCGGCGGAGACTGGCTCAGCCCGGTTCCTCTTCCACCACTTTGGGTTCGTACTCCCAAGGGGCGCGGGACTCGGAAACCGGTTCTCCTCCCCTCTCGAACTTGTACCATTCCACAGGGGGCGCGGAAACTAGTAGGCTTGCCTTCCAATCCGGGGAGGGGGCGAGATTTCTAGAGCGTATTTGTTCCCCCTGCCTTGCTGCTGCCACGACGCTCGCCGGCGCTTCCAACCTAACAGGATGATGCGTGAAATGAAATGAAGTTAAGAGACAGGAATTCGTAGGATTTGGAAATCCTTACAGCATTCACCCGGCGACCCGGGAACCGAAAAAAGCATGATCAGGAGCGTCAGATACGGGGTTGAACCCGTGACCTCCCGAATGCGGGCCACAGACGTTACCGCCTGAGCCACCCTGCTTTGTTTGAGCAGCTAATGAATTAAGCTTTCTATTCATTTTGGATAAACTTATAGAAGTAGCAGCGACAAATAGCATTACAGTTGTAAACATTTAAGCTCCCTGTGTTCATAGTGTAGTATGAAGCCATTGTGGAGGACCTGTGCTAGGGAAACTTTCATTATGCCAGTGGCGCTTAGTGTGCAGTAGAGCTACTGTGTAGGTGGTCAAGTTGTCATCCGTTCCGAGAATATGTACTAGTGCAAATATCTGCACTGTCCTTCGTCTCAGATAGACTGCATTCCCAGAAGATGTTACTAATCCTTTGCCCTTGTGAATGACACAGATTTTTATCAGAATGCTATGATCAGCAACCCACATCAGCCGGAAGGATACACCACCCTTGACTATAAACTGGTCAAGGATGTGCCCGCCACTGCACTCTTCGCGACCGCTAAATTGCCTGAACTCTAATCGCTTAGTTCTGCGATAACAATTTTGTTTACCGCATCAAGAACAGCTGGGAGCAACCAATTGCGGTCCAGAGGAACTTAGTCCTCGAAGACAAGCATCCAGAACCTCAAGTTGATTAGTAGAGAAGTCGAGGAAAGTGCAACGAGCAGAGGGGTACCGAGGGAGAAAGTACAGCATGAAGTACCTTCCAGTGATCGCTATAGCAACAATAGGGTTGTTAACTTTACAGCACTCTGAGGCTCGTTTTCTCAATCTTGGAGTCCTAGATAGAATCGAAAATACACTGGGAAACATCAAGGATAAAATTAAGGATCGATTGGAACAGAAATGGGGTGCACAAGTTGTGACACAGGCCTCTGTGGTACTCGAAGAGCCCTCCACCATCGCCGCAGAGGTACCCGATTTTCATTTTCCCGACGAAGAAGGTGGCAACGAGATACCTGAAGTAACTACAATAGCCCCCGAAGGTACTGTTTTGTATTTATAACTATTGTTCTGTATTTAAACAGCTTACAAAACTCACATAGACCAACATTTCACATCTGCAATCAATTGAACATCTGGTTAAGCGGAGTCCAAATGGTGAATTTTGTCATTTTTTTCCCAAATTCACGTTTTATTTCTATATGAATATTTCAGATCTTCCACTTACGTATAACATCACAGAGGTATATTAATCTACATAATTAAAATTAATACTAGAAATAAAGCTGTATATAGGTTTTAGACTTTCTCGCCTTGTGTAAATGCAATTTCTGAATAACTAATAATTTTTACATATATGCCCAATAATTACTAAAAGTTGTTATAATGTGCTGACATTTCTATCACATATTTGCAGCTAAATAAGCTTTATTTTAATGAAGAGGTTTTATGTATCACGTATACTAGATGCTTTTTATAAATTTTAAACACCTTATATTTCAATAAAAACCTAGGCATTGAATTGAAAGGTCATAACTTTGCTTCTGATGAAAATGAGTTTTCGTTTCATTAGGAAACTTTAAAAATGCCACTGAACGTGTCCTAGAAATTCAGCTTCTTATCTTAAATAGATGATAAATATATAATGGATCACCTGTTAACATGAAGAAATGGCATTTTGAATCCCCTTAAAACATTGTTCTAATTTTAGATCCAGTTTCATGAACCGTAGCTTCAGTCTCCCGTCTTTAATGTCTCATAAACACTTTATAGGAGTCCTATTCCTTAAATGTTTTACATCTGCTATCTACCCATTATCTTAGAACCTATTTAAGATATAGAATTAAGCTTTTACAGAATGTGGATACCTGTCTTTTAAGTATACTGGTGTAAGCATTTTTAATAAGCAATATAGGGTCATTTTCTAAATTCTATCATCTTTTCATAAAATTATCAGCAATTAAGTAGAGGAGTAAGTAGAGGAAGTAGTGTATTCGACCCAAAAATTCGATATCCAGATTTCACCGGAAATATGTTTTGAGACCCCTCTTAAAAAAACATTTTTTGAAAAAAGTCCGCGCGCGCACCTGTTTGTGTGAGTGTGTGTATGTGTGTGTATCTGTATGCCAGTCTGTGGAGAGCATAGCTCAAACACGAGAAGTCGGTTAAAAACCAAAGTTGGCATTTAAGTTTAACATCTTTTAAGAATGCGACACGAAGATATTTATGAAAATACCTACGCCCTAAGTTACCCTTTACATCGAAAACTTTTCGAAATTTTTTATTTTCTTGAAAATTGTTCTAATGATTTTGAATGAAATACCATAATTGTGTTTAAGATATTTTTATGGTAAATGAAATGTATGTTTTGAATTTTCTGGCTATGGCCCATGTAGTCCTGTTTACTCTGGATGACTTTTGCATAACTGGTAAACCGTAAGAGAGAGATCAAATCTTACTGTTCAAAATATTTAGATCTTCCTAAAACACACAATTTATGTCTGAATATTTTGTTTTGTTTTGTAGAGTGAACCATTTCGGAGATATTTGTTTTTATTTGTGTGATTTTTGGAAAACTTAAAAGTTTCGTCAAATAGAACATCGTTATTCATTTTTTATATGTTGGCTGTGCAAAGAGAACGGAATTTGAAAGCTTTAAAGTTTTGACTATCGCTCAAGGCCTACTGTATTCCAATTTTCCCCTTACAGCTTCAAGGAAAGAAGCAATAAGATGATTTCTGCATAATTACATGAACGTCGGCAGACTTTTTTCCAGGGGGGAGCCAAATGTTAGAATTTTGCAATCAGATAATATTAATGCATTATTTTGTTGTCAAAAGTTATAGTATTTGTTGCGGATAACCATATAAATTTGCGCTAAATAGAAATTGTTCTTTACCTAAAAATTAAAATAATAGTTTAATAGTCAGCACATTAAGTTAATTAATTTCCAAAGGGGGGCCGCGGTTCTCCCTTGCCCCCCCCCCCCCCCCGCTTCGCGACGCCTATGCATAATTATGTTTATCTCAACCAACATGAGATATGAATAAGAGCTTGTGAGAATTGTTGGTACAAGAGTAGAGAAAGTAATGTGGGTGCAACACATCAGATTTTTTAAAAAACTGGCGCTAATGATTTTGATTAAAATGCAGTATGTTTAAGATATTTTATGGAAATCACAATGTATATTTTTAATCTTCTGGCTACAACCCATTGCTATTTATTCTTGACAACTTTTGTAAAACTGGTAAACCGCAAGAGATGGACCAAATCTTACTATATGAAAAATGCAGATTTCGTTAAAACACAATTTATTTCATATTCATTTTCTTTGTGGAGTTCACCATTTCCAACGTATTGCTTATTATTACTTTCAAGTTTCAAACTGTTGTACTTTTATTTTATTGAAATCATTTTTTTTTTCTCCTTTCCTTCTTTCCGTCGCAAGCTTTTGTTTCCACGATAGACACTTGAGTGCGGGTTTCGCAAAGCCTAACTATGAAAGTTTTTTTTTTTTTTTTTAAATTTATTTAGAGTCGCTTTAACAATTAAGTCATATCGCGACTATTCTATGTAATACAGCGGTATACAATAAATTTGATACAATTATTTAACCAAAAACATGAGAATACAATCAAATCAGTACAACAAAAATATCCTTCATATTATATTTTCGCATGCAAGCCCGTACCTTTGAGAAATGATAATACCCTTCTGCAGTTGGATGGCGTGTTCAGAGTGTATGAAAGTTTTGTTTAATTCAATTATAAATACAACTCTATTTTCTAATGAAAGTAGTCATCTGAATATACTATTATTTAACAAATGAACAACTGTACTTCTGTATAACATGCTTTATTTTCTTTTGGTCAGCAAGAAATTTCAAAGTAATTACATGGCGTACAGTTTTAAAAACATTTGAGTATCGCTTAAAGCTTACTGAATTCCCATATTCCTCTTTGAAGATAATTTCTGCTTATGTTTATCTCTATTAACATTAAATAGGTAGAGGAAGTGTTTGGAAGAATAGTTGGTTGAAGAGTAGAGAATATCATGTGAGTGTAACACATCGGATTTTTTTCTGAAACATAATTCTTAATTCTTAATTTAAACTTCAAGTTTACTGATTTCGTGAATCAACATTATAACTTTTTGAAAATGGCATTTGTATTTTATTAGCAAACTGTCCTATTGCTGAAAAGAGTAATGCAAATAACACAATACAAAATAAAAAGTAAATTAAGTAGCCGCAACAAACTGCGCCAATAAAACGAACAAATTAATATGTTTTGCCTGAGTTCATTGCACCATAAGTGAGGAGTAATACATGAAAACCAATAAGACACATTACCTACATTCCTGCCTAGTGCATCAAGGGTTTAAGAATGAGAAAAACAACAGTGAACGATATTCCATAAGTTTTAAAATCGAAGAAATGGTGTCATACTTAATGGAACAAATCAGTTTAAAACATATGATCTAGTGTCCTCCCAGAGGCTCTTTAGCTTCAGTGAAAATAAATTGCCACCAATCAAAATACAAATGTACGAAAGTGGTGCAGAATATAAAATAGCTTCAATCATCATTCATTAGAGTTTCGAGAAAGATGGTAGACTTGCATTTGAAATCAAGTGTTCTTCCATACAGTATCGTGTGTAGGACAAGAATGGAAGTTTGAATCACACTTGAAAGAACCTGATTACACGCTCACATGGCTTTCTATAGTCACTCTTGAACAAACTTCTTAAAAACACTTCTAACTACTTCATGTGAACTGACAGACATTTGCAGAAATGTTTCCTTGTAAGTACAATGGGAAGAAGAGAAAACATCCACATCCAGGACATAAAAACGAGTAAAAACTTCCAATTTAAGAAAAGTATAGATATGTTTTGGAAAATTCTAAGAAATAGCAAGAAGTATCTACAAAATGGTTCACTCCATAAAAATGTATTTGACATAAAATGTGTGTTTTAACGCTGTTTGTTTGTCTCTGTGGTTTTACCAGTTATGCAAAATTCATTCAGAATGAACAGGACTTCTGGGAACATTCTCAGAAAATTCAAGTTTTTATTTGTGATGAAAATATCTTCAAGATATAGAATGTGGTGCTAATATTGTTGCTGTTTATGCCAAACAAAAGCTTTGGCAGTACTGTTAACGTATTTGTTAGTTTAAAGATGACTACATTTTAAGATGTAGGTACATCCTGAGCTCCTTGGGTCCTTAAGAGTTGTTTTAAATAGTTTATGTTGTAATTGTAATTGGTAGCTGAACTGTTCTGAAATAATTGATCGTTATTATCTCATATTTATACATTAAAATGTCTACTATTCTCACATTATTTAAATGTAGGTGATAATGTGGAATATTTATTAAATAGCTAGGAAAACTTTAATCCACTTAGACTGTCACACGTCTATCAGGTACTTAGTTCACAGAAGGAATTTGTATTCCATCCAAAAATTTGATATCGAGATTTTACCAGAAATGTATGTTTACAGGCTTTCGGAATCCAAGAAAGGAGGACCGTGTGTTTGTGTATGCGTATATCTATATGTGTGATTTGTGTGTGTGTATGTGTGTAAACAGCATAAATCAAAAAGGAAATGTCAAAAAATACAAATATCAAAACTCAGTACTTAAGTGCAGTATCTTGCAAAGATCCGACACGAAGCTTTTCTAAAAAAGCCCCACCCCAAACCACCGTTTACGTGAAACGTTTAAAAATGTTTTGATTTTATGAAAAATGCTCCTGTAGATTTGTATTAAATATTATGTATTAAATATATTTCTATCATAAATAAAATGTATATCTTGAATGTTGTGGGAATAGCCTGCGAATTCTATTTCATCTGGAAGAAATTTTACATAATCTTGTATAAAGGACAAATATTAAGCGATAGAAGAAAACGTTCTACATGAACCTTCAGATTTCATTGGAACATACAATTTTTGCCAAATAGCTGTTTTATACCATCAGCATTTTCCCAACATATCCATCATTAATGTTTCGATTTGTTCAATAGCTTATCATTCTTTTCAAGTTCTGCAGCCATTCAGTTGTTTCTGGCAACTGCAAGGAAAGAGTATGCAATTTTATCGCCAGCTAATGATAGCGTCCAGTTTATAAACATATGACTATCGCTGTTCCTTTTTATTTTACAATGAAATGTGTAAGTCGTTATCTGGATAAAAGTGAAGTAGATAGAAAAATGTTTCCTGAACATATAGATGCACTACAATAGATAGAGAATGGAGAAGGTCAAATTAATTTAGTGATACTCGTGTTTATTAGGTATCTAATATTACATAAATTGCATCAATCTCATGGATTTTAAGATCGAAATTGCTCACTACATAAATACATGTTTTGATAATTGCTATATATACAGCAAACATTATTCTGCATCTCTCTCTCTTTCTCTCTTTCACAAAAATACATACATATATACACTTACACTGTGTTCCACTTATCTATATAAAAAATCTTGTGTGTTGCACTCACATGTCTTTCTCTACTCTTGAACTAAGCATTCCTGCAAACTCTTATTCCTATATCTCCTTCCTGTTAGTTGAAATAAACATTTGCAGTAATTACATGTATCTTATTGCTATTTCCTTGTAGGTGCAAGGGGAATATTGGAATATAGTAGACTTTGAGCGATAGTCAAATCTTTTAAAACTTTGAGATTCCGTTTTCTTTGCACGGTTAACATATAACAAAATGAATAACGATGTTGCAAAAGCTTGTTTTCCGAAACTCACACAAATAACAAGGAACATCTCCGAAATGGTTCACTCTACAAAAAATGTATTTGGACACAAATGGTGTGTTTTAGCAAGATCTACATTTTTGTATAGTAAGATTTGGCCTTTCTCTTACCTTTTATCAGTTATGCAAAAGTTATCCAGAGTAAATAAGACTACATGTACTATAGCCAGAGAATTAAAAATATGCATTTCATTTGTCATAAATATATCTCATATAACATTTTAATCAAAATCGTTAGTCAGTTTCAAGAAAATCAAAATTTTCGAAAAATTTTCCATGTAAAGGGTAATTTAGGGTGGGCCTGTTTGTTCAAAATCTTCGTGTCGCATCCTTGAAAGACATTAAACTTAAACGTACCAGCAGAGAAAGTAAAAATGAATGGCAAAATGTTTTCCTAAGCGCAAAACTCGACAATGGCTGGAGCAATTTGGCTATTTTTTTTAATCAAATATTTGTTGAAATCCGAGGAAGGTTCTTATAAAGGAAAAAATTAAAAGAATTGCACGGAAAAATGTGAAAACACATTTTTGTTTTTCCCATTCAAACTGGGGAAATGGTTGTGTGTATGTGTATAACCGCTAGTCTACTAAACCACTTGAGGGATCACTGAGAAATTCTGTATTTATATGTATTTTTTCACGGAAGGGACTTTGAGGCTATCCATTTTACTATATACGTAGCATCCACATGCTTATTTCTACTCCCTTTTCTTTTACTGAGATATTGACATATCCTTCTCTAATCGCCCTTCAAAATAATACTCATCCACTTTTCTATGATTGAAATAGAAACGCAGCGTGTTAGTTTGACACGGTTTTCTCTACTCACTTTTGTTTTGTCAAACACAGTCACATTTCTTTCTCTACTTGCCCTTCAACATAGAATTCATACAATTTTCTATGACTGAAATAGAATATCAATGTATTACGTTCACACGACTTTCTCTGCACGCTTTTGTTTTATGAAACTCAATCACACTTCTTTCTCTAGTAACTCTTCTACAAATAATTCATGCAATTTTCTATATTTTTGAAATTGAAATGTAACGCCTTCCATTCACACACCTTTCTCTACTTGATTTTCTTCCTGTGGTATTTGCGGTTGTTCAGCAGTGCTTCTGCAGAGTGATTTCCTGATGGATTTATTTATTTATTTTATTTTGTGTCCTTTACAACACTCAACCTATTTCTAAATGCTGTAGGGATAAAATCGTCAAACCACGGTCTACACCGGGTATTTCAGCTAGCAAGTATAATAAAAGAAACGTTTAAAATTTGAAAACTATGTATATAAATGGGCTATGGTTGGTACCATTTGAAGGAAGAGGCCGGGAAGTTAATCCATTGGTGTTGTTAAGTTTAAAACAGTCACGCATCACGCGGACATGCGCAGATCTTACATAGGCGAATGCATATATCTTTCATCAGTCAACATGTAGAACATTTTCCAGTAAGATGGGGCACCAGCACACTTTGCCAATATAGTATGGGCATTCTTGGACAGTTCCCTGGAGGATGGATCCCCTTAAATCACATGGTCTTTCAGATCACCAGACCTGAAACCACCTGATTTTTTCCTGTGGGGATATGTTAAGGATCGGGTCTTCAGGACACCAGTAGGTGATTTGGCAGACCTACGACTAAAAATGTATGCTGCTGTCGACAGTGTTACATCACAAATTCTTCATAACACATGGGTCGTGCCACTAATGATAGTCATACTGAGGTTTATCAACCAGCAAATGGTTTTATCTCCAGATTCTTATTAGTTCAGATTATATATAGTTCTTTTGTTATATCTATAAGCGGAGCAGCCTGTATACCTACTACTTGACAAAGCGTTGAGGCGCATTGACCTTGGCTATCGAGCGCTACGATCGCTTTTTATCTTGTTTATTAGAACAACGAAATACTAGTAATTTGGTATATAGTCAGTGATGAATAGATGATCTCTCGCGCCTGCCGATGTGACACGTTGCTGTCCTGAAGATATGATTGTTTCTGAACTGAATGTACACACTGTCTCGCCTTGTTTGTGGGACCAACTCACGTAAACACCTGGGCTTTGCCAAGTGGTATATATACACATAGATATGTAACTAAACATACATATATAATATTTACACATACCTTTATGCTCAAATATGAAATATGTTTAAACAATATTTATACACATACCTGATCTCAAAATACGCATACTTCCATTAAGAATGTGTCCAAGCTTGGCCAATGTTGGCTGTTTAGGATCAAATCCCAGCACGCTGTCCTCCATATTGTTGGGGGCCAAAAATACCTACGGTAATAATTTTTGCCTACTTCATTCCCACTGCACGAATGCTGCCAAAATATGTATCTAGTCTTCTCATTCGTGCTGCCTGCACCGTCAATAATCTTAAGAGGTTTACACCGAAGTCATGCTATTCCCAGCTCCAAAATATGTGTTCCCTTACTCCACCCAATTTTTCATTCTTTAGTTGCAATGACGATCTTAGTCTGGGTTCATATTCTATTTGTTAAATGATTGTAACACATTAAGTTATGTTCAGAGTCGATAGATGACGATCGCTTTGATTTTCCAGATACAACTTTAAGTAGGCGGGTAATCGAGGTGCCACCGATTAATGGAAGGTGTCCTGCTGGGTATCGCAAAGTTGGAAATCGATGCAGAGAAGTGTTCTCTGGATGACGGCGTAGAAGGCGTTGATATTTAACATTATATTGGTAAGGTGAGAAATAACATTTTATTTGTATTAGTAAGCTGTATATAACTGGAAAATAGTGTTGATTTCTGGTATTAAAACGTAATTCAATTTTATTCATACTTTCTGATCTTCATCTCGTACCAGTTCTAAAGGCTTCATGTGATGTTTTATACATAAGTACTTAATGCAATTAAAAGTAAACGTCAATGAGTCGAAATCATTGCCGATAAGCAATTGTTCCAAAATCAGATATGGCCAACTATTTAAAGGTAGCATGTAAATAAAAGACAAAGAAACAAACGTAGTGCGGTTTTGTTTTTTCTTTATATTTTTACTGAATGATAACCATATATATCGTTTGATTTTCATTAAAATGGCTTTAAGCAAAATATTTTTAGGGTATTCTATCATTTTCAGGAAATACATTTTTTCTTAATTTTCTATTCAAAAATACTGTAGAGTTAACATAAATAATTCAAATTTTCCACGTGACTTGTATCTAAAATTATTTATAGTTTTGAAAATGTTTAAATAATGAGAAAGTACGAATATGCAAATATTCATAATATATGAAATTTCTTGAAATAACTTCCACATACCAAAAAGCCAAATGAAATAATGAACATTGACCAATTGTGTGAAAGCTTGTGGAAATAGTAGTAATAATAATAGTTAAAATAAATAATAGTAATAATAGGTAAATAAAATAAATAATAAAATAAAAATAATAATGATAATGATGATGGTGAAGGTGGTGGTGGTGGTGGTGGTGGCGGTGGCGGTGGCGGTGGCGGTGATGGTGATGGCGGTGGCGGCGGCAGCGGTGGCGGCGGCAGCGGGGTGGTGGTGGTGGTGGTGGCGGTGATGGTGGCGGTGGCGGTGGCGATGGTGGTGGTGGTGTGGTTGATGGTGGTGATGGTGGTGGTGGTGGTGGCGGCGGTGGTGTTGGCGACGACGACGACGACGATGATGATAACTGACCCCGCGGCGCAACAGGCCCTTCCGGGCTAACGCCTACTGCCGGACCACTGCGTTCTCCACCTCTCCCCGCCATAAGTGGCGTGCAATAATGGAAGCGGTTAGCCTCCCGGTCCCTCCCGACCGGTTACACGGTATTTGCAACCAAGTCCTACTACTTTCCAATCAAGTAACTTCTCAATTTGCCCCTCAGGGATCTCACGAGGCTGAGTGTACCTCGGACCAGGGCTCCCAGCGGGAGAAAATCTGCACGCCAGTACCAGAATCGAACCGGTGTCTCCAGCTTGGTAAGAAGCAGCGCTATCACCACACCAAGGAGACCATCCAATAATAATAATAATAATAATAATAATAATAATAATAATAATAATAATAATAATAATAATAATAATAATAATAATAATAATACCATACAAGATGTTTGCTAAATTAGAAATGTTGGGTTTTATGATAATAGCTTTTCCAAATTTTATTTCTTTGACAAAATTACGTTCAGAAACATTTTGTAAGTTTATAAAATTGCTTAATGTGTAATAATAACTTTCTATTAAGAGCGTTATCTCATTGTGAAGCAAATACAAAACATTAACGTCCATTTTACTTTGTTTTCAGATGAGACCAGCCCGGTGTGCTAAAAAGACATGAAGATGAACTGAGATAAAATGTGTGTGCCGTTAAATGACAGTATTGTACTTCAACTTGTTAAAAATCAGCGGATCGACATACGGATAGGGAGTAAAGCATTTTCATTTCTAGAGACCAATTATTGGAGAAAACCATTAGCAGTAAAGCACGTACTGCATCAGAATGAGTGCATTTTTGTTCAGTTATAGTGATTATTTATTGAAGGATTTTTATATAAGATATTGAAGATCCTTCAATAAATACTTTTGAAACAATGGACAGCCGAGAATATAATTATTGACAAAAAATTTTATTTCAATTTTTTTCCATTTAATCCTGTCTTTAAATCTTTTCAGACTTAGTTTAAATTGTAATGATGAAATTGAATGAAATGCATAGCATTTACATCTGTGTAATCCGTCCGTATTAATTTATCCTATATTAATGTTGCAAAGAGAGAAAATATATGTATGCAATCTCAAGAAACATTCAACTATTTTGACTATTCCACTCATACGTTACTTGGTTGAAGTCAACCAATCATGTGCATAACAATGTCAAACTTCAACCAATGACAGGCCTCATTCGCGAGAAATGTATCAAATTTTGATTTGAAGCTTTCCTGGCGGCGAACATATTCTAGATGCTCTCGGGCTTCGAGCCAGGTGTAGTGATGAAGAGACATCGACGTTTCGGGAGTGTACATCTCTCCCATCTTCAGGATGAAGAATGAAAAGCAAGAGTGAAGGGACCAGTATATGTACTGGCTGACAGTACATATACTGGTCCCTTCACTCTTGCTTTTCATTCATCCTGAAGATGGGAGAGATGTACACTCCCGAAACGTCGATGTCTCTTCATCACTACACCTGGCTTGAAGCCCGAGAGCATCTAGAACAGTATCAAATTTTATTATCACCTCCTCTGAATTTTCTTTATCACCTCCTCTGCTTTTCGTATGTTGTGATCAAGTTAGAGAATCTAGCTGCACTGTGCTGCAGATGCAAAACAGCTTGCGTAATTTGATGCAACAGAGCCGCTAACTTTAACTGTAAAAAATAGCTGGCTCTCGCTTCGATGAAGCATCTAATGCTGAAATATATGAAATAATTGAAGAAGGAAACTTAAACAGAGTGCAACAGGAAATATGTTTGGAATCATTTTGAGAAAGTTTATATTGAACGAATTTATGAATTACTCCAGCCACTGGCCTACTTCATTTTTCTTTTAAGTGGTTAGTAATTACAATACAGTATTTAAGTAACATTTTATTGGCTATATAATCCTTTAATTTGTGAAATAGTCTTAATAAACGCTGCACACGGTAGTCAAATTATCTAGATAAATTGACAATCACTCTTGGCATTACTTATAATTGTTTCACCAGAATTCGTTCTGATAGACATGGGGCTACAATTGCATTTCATAAATTACTCAAGGATTTAAAAAGGTTACACGGCGCTTTTTAAATATGCCTGTAAAGATTGTCTTTACTTTTATTTGAGGTTAGGGGTAGAGAAGGTTCATAGGGGAGACAACTCCGCTCTTTTGTGCCTATGCCCCTGATGCCTCAAGAGTGAGGAATGAGATGAGAGGATACAAAGGGTGGTCGGACCTGAGGAGAAAAGGGCAGGCCCTTAAAGACTACAGATGTGTACACCCCAGTGGCGGCTAGTACATCAGCTCCCCTCCTCCCTGCGGTTTCACAGATCATCTGAGGACTTGGAGACCTCCCCCGATCCGGAGGACGAGCATTTCCAGAGAATAAGCACCTGCCATGCACACCGGGACTCTATCCGATACTTAGAAGCAATCAAGCAGATGAAAGTTGAAGTGATATGTGAATAATAAAGAAGGACAGGAAATTCACGGGATGTAATTTATTCTTCGCAGAATTAGTCTAGTGACCAGAGGAAACATCGAAAACCCATGGGATAGGAAGGTCGAACCACAACCTCCCGAATGTAAGCCACATTTTATTTCATATCCGTTTTCTTTGTGGAGTTTTCGAGATACTCATTATTACCTTCAGGTTTCAAGCTTTTGCTCTTCTCTTTAATAGAAATTGTTTCTCTTTCGCTATTTTTGGTATCTTTTCCCTCTTTTCATCGCAACAGCTTGTTACAACGATGGAAACACTTCAATACGATTTTCGCAACTATGAAATTTTAGGTTAAATTCAATTACGAATGTAAAATGTGCAGTAAAGCAATTAAATATATATTTTGGGAGCTTTCCATTAGCGCATTGAATTTCAAGGGATTACCATCCAACCAAATGCGTAAGGCTGTCTTATTTTAAGCTTGATTTGTATTTATTTCTTGGCCATGCAAGGAGAACGGAATTTCAAAGCCAGCACATGGTGACTAGCTTAAAAATTTTGCCTATTGTATTCCCTTACACCTACAAGAAAATTAGCAATAAGATAATTGCTGCAAATATTTATGAAGAAGATAGAGGAATAACCTTTTGTAATCTATAGTGTGTGCAAGAGTAGAGAAAGTCATGTGAATGCAACACGTCATATTTTATCAAGTAAGGGGTAGCATTCTCTTACTATTTAAGGATGATTAGGAAGCTAACGATACATTGCAAATCTACACGGACAACGTATTGTGTATGTTTGCATATAAGATTTTATTTTCATATGTCAGAGAATATGTATCGGGCTATATGTTATGTCTTTCCTTAGGATAAGGGAAACGCAAACATACTAGCTTGACAGTGACAGGTGGCAGCAATAATGCCAACCTGCCGGTGCAACATTTCTTGGCCAAAGCAAAATATGATCAACAGCTGTAGTTGTGGGTGTATAGTATCGCCTATGCCGTAACATTCTCCTCATTCCACTGCCTTTTAGAATGCCTATTGTTCGCGTGGTGAGTGTTGTTACATCTTTAACATCGGTCGCCCAACACCACTATGAATGCACAACTGTAACTGCCTTGGCAACAGCAAATTCTTTCGTTAAGAGTGTATTGAGATGGCTCTTCGTGTCATTAGCAGCGGAAGAGAGGTAAGGGACAGATTTAGTATTTCTTGGATTGCGGTCACTAAGGTTTGTGGCTTGATTTAAACACTTCACTTAATTTGTTGGTGCTTAACGATTACTACATGTTCAATTAATATTGTCACTTGGGCAAATCCAGTTTCTTGAACTGTGCACGTCGACAGCAATATTGCACTTTAATGAGTAGTATTTAAATTAAAAAAATTAAGAACGTGATAAGACAAATGGATATTATACCATTAATCACTGTATAATTTAAACGGTCAAAATTTTCAACAGTTCTGCACGGTAAGCTATAAAGAGGGACTCGCGTTCGGAAGACT
This sequence comes from Tenodera sinensis, assembly GCA_030765045.1. Classification (NCBI taxonomy): domain Eukaryota; kingdom Metazoa; phylum Arthropoda; class Insecta; order Mantodea; family Mantidae; genus Tenodera; species Tenodera sinensis. The sequence goes on along the minus strand of CM060967.1, from coordinate 143,163,010 downwards.
CCAAGCTGAAACCCCCGGATAGGCTAAGATCCAAAGTTTGCTTACTCCTTGACAGGCTACTAAACAAGTCATTGGCTTGCACAGGGGTGCTCAACAAGCGAGTACACTCTCGCTCCCCTACACATGTTATTTTACTCCCTCCACTGACCAAGGCAAGCAGAACCAGACATGCTAGTCAGAGGCGGATGGCGAGGAGTATATATAGTAGTACAAACAATTCAATGGGAGGAGGAATATTTTTGTTTTCGAGATGCAGACAAAGTTAAGTGCTTGATTCGTAAGATTGGTAGTTGAAGATTTACATAATTTCCCTTGCTTACGTTTTGTGTTCACGATAAATGTTATTCACCTGGAAAAATACAACGATCTTTTGAAGCAATTGTACGACACATTCTCTTCACAATTTGCAAGACCTAAAAGCATTTGAAACCAAAATCCAATTATTTTGCATTTTTGAAATTTCTATGTAGTAAGGCTTCACACGAGCTACAAAATATGAAACTACTTGCATTGCAGAATTTCACCCGTAAAATGCTCTGAGAAAAAATGTTGGGAATTATTTATAACTGTGTCCTTCTGAGTATCGCAGATTACGTTTTCATCTGTTTTAATGGCAGTCTTTGGCTCCACTTATATCTGCGAACAAACATTTAAAAAAAAGAACTACATTAAAAGTGAGTATCGCAGCAAGTGAAAATAACCTTGCTTATCTTTTGCGGCTGTGCACTTCATCTTTTGCACCAAATACTGAAGACTTTCTGAAACGTAAATCGTGCCAAAAAAGTGTTCTCAGAAACATCGTGGGTTAATCAGGAGTAGAATATGAATGTGCACGCCTTTGATTTCCTGCATGTAAGAATATGCCGCCACTGCAACTCAGTAACCACGGATAAATGCGTCATTTTGTCCCAGCGCGTGGAAGGAGGTCATTTCAACCTCCCCTAACTTGCCTGTGGTTGAGCACCGCTGGGCTTGCAAGTTCTAAGATGTTCAGTTCTACAAAGAAGAGATAAATCCAGAACAGAAACATTTTTTTCACGCTCACTTCGGTGACATTCCACATCACAAAATTGGTTTGATTTTTTCCGCTCAATACGTGTATATCTAGTCAAAAATAAAGAGCACTATTTCGCACGTAAAGGAGCAAAATTATCACATACGAATTATCACTGGTCATTCTTTTGTTTTGTACAAATTATCACTAGGTCATTATTTTGTTTACTCAGTGTCGCCAAGTGTATTCCATGAACCGCTGGAAAACCATATTACATATTACAAAAAATTAACAGTGAAAATAGTCGTCAATTTGACAACTGTGATTTTAATAGTTCTTCTTTCGATAATTACCTAATGTATTTTACTATAAGAAACTTCATTTGTTACGTTAAAAATAAAGGGGAGATTTATTCGAGACTATAAACTGGTTTTCTGTTATAATAACAGAAGATGGAAATACATATAATTCTTGGATTTCCTTTTTCCTCAGTGAAAGCTGAACTGTACTAATCGAAATTAATATATTTTCTAATATATACTTGTTTGTGCAATTTAATATGTTGTGATATAAATCTTTGCGATCTACTGTTTAAATTTATATTTAATTTATTAAATAGTCCAGATAAATATCATTCGACAGTTTGACCTTCACAGATAAATTGTTGAGCAGGGTGTCCAGAATTTATTGCTTAGGTCAAACGTCTTGTGATATTATTTGTGATAAAACCAAAAGGCATAACCTATCCTTATATTTCTCTTTCAAA